>PVHY01005930.1:0-78751 GCA_004024945.1 Uropsilus gracilis | reverse complement strand
TTTTGGAACTAGGTCTCGCTAAGGGCCCCAGGCAGGACTCGAACCGTGATCCCTAGCCCCGACCGCTTCATAGACTGAAGCTTACAAGCACGAGCCACCGTGCCTGGCCCATGTAAACTTTTCTAACTGCACTTTGGTATTTTTGTGATTTCTTCCAAATATTTGCAATTTAGGGTTTTTACCCCAAATTTTGGAATTGTTATCTGCAAAGGAATTTTAAATAGATTAGAAGGAATTGGGAAAAGGATGCAGATAACAAAAAAAACCCATCCTTTGTTTCTGAAATGACACCACCTCTGACAGGAGGTGATCCTTTTAGGGTCTTTAGGAAAGGTGGGAAAAGCTGGAACAATGGTTTTCTGTTTTTCCCCTCCTAAGGTGTCTACTCTTGTGTTTCTCTCTTAGCACAAGCACCCATAATTTTCATTCTTTCCCTCCCTTGAGAACAGGAGGACTGTGGCTTCTCCAGGGCCCTTCTCAAAATTTTTTTTTTGCGTATACTTGTGAGTAGCTGCTTTTATTTGCAGTCATATAAGAAAGGCATAATTTCTGCTTCATTGTCTGATTCATTGATCCAGCCCCTACCTAGTTCCTTGATCACTTGTAGTAACTTAGCTTCGACCCCACTGTCTGCCCTAAGAACTGCAGATAACTGCAGGCCAGAATTAATTTTAATAGTTGTCCTGCGTTATAATCTCTGGAACTGTTTTTAAGTTTTTCTGCACCTGAAGTTTATGACTGGGAGAAGAGGATCTAAGAGGCATGGTGTACATTCAAGAACAGATTAGATCTGCAGAGGCTTTATTATTCAGACCATTGAACTCTTGGGGACTGTGGGATGGATTTATTTATAGAATGTAGTTATTCAGGAAGCAGATCAGGACCTTTCTGAGCTTCAGAAGATGCAAGAATGTTAGATGGGTATAATTTCTTAGTGAAAATTGTGGCATTGGTTGTTGGTTGGCTCTAGATTGGAGACTTGACATAAAAGGAAATCAAAACATGTAGGGATTAAGCCAGCATGGTACCTTAAAGCAACAACAACAACAAAAAGGAAACATGTAGGGATTATTGTGGAATAAACCATTGGATACAGGGAGACTGGCAACTAAGTAGTACTCTGCATCTTCAAGGAATATTTTTTCTGATTCTTTATAATGTAGTGTGCCAATATAATGGGCTTTTAAAATGTTTGAGATTCATGCAATATCTTTTTTTTTTTTTTTTTGAGACTAGGTCTTGCTATTTTTGTGCGTGGAACCGCAGGCTTATTTATGTTGCTCAGGGTACCATAGACTCAAGCAATCCCCAGTCTCAGCTTCCCAGGTAGCTGGGGTTACAGGCGCGCGCCACCACGCCCAGCTATTTTTTTTTGGAACTAGGTCTCCCTACATTGCCCAACGAGCAGGACTCAAACCACGATCCCTGGTCCCTACTGCGGCTGCCTAGGTTGCTGCTTACAGGCACGCACCACCATGCCTGGCCTGTGCAATAACTTTTGAAGCATTTTGAATGTAGAAAAAGGTTTCTTCCTTGGTTTTATCCCTTATAACTGGAAACTTATGAAAATAAAAAAGGAATCGGTGGTCACAGAAACCTACACTGGGTATTTAGCCAGTTTTTTTCTGAAATACTGATGTATTTAATAGTTAATGAAGACCATTACCTCATTTTGATGACAGTATACATGGATTTAGTCAATTTCTTTTTTTTTCTTTCTTAGATTGCCAAGGAAATCGGATGTGGAAAGGTGAGTATAGAAAGTCTTAAATCTTTTGTCTCTGTGTTGATATATCCATGTGTGTATGTAAGCAAGCGCATGGGTGCATGAATGCACACGTGGGGAGGGAGAGTGTATATGGGAGTACGGGCTGACAGGGCTGTAGATTAGACCTTAGGCCTGGAGAACTAAGGTAATGTGTTTTTTTTTTTTTGTGAACACCACGTGTTTGGGAAGCTCTGGAAAATGTGATTTCCTCATTCTTGGCAATATTTGGTGTGAAATAAGCTTTGGACCTTCTGTTATACAAACCTTTTTTGAGTCACTGACCAGGTCAAGTCCTTGAGTGGGATAGGAAGATGTAGAAGATAAGTTCCTAATGGAAGAAACTAAGAAGCAGACTCACTTAAGAAATTTGGCTGCTAATTTGTCATTTGCTATAATGATATTAAGTATCTCTAGAAAATGGATATTTGCTTCTGCTATTCCTGTTTTGTAGTCAAGAGGATTTTGATTCAGTTTGTGTTTGGGGTATTCTATATAACTAAACACCAGTATGTTTTCATAAACCAGTAGAGAAAGATAAATGAAGGCTTTAAAGAAATCATGTCATGGGGATTTACATTGTGACTGCAGTATAGATCCCTTGATTATATATTCAGCACTAGTACGTTACTTGTTTTCTTCTTTTTTTTTTTTTTAATACCAAACCACTAGGAAGGTTTTTAGTTTTTATTAGTGACTATATTCTACCCCCATTATCCTCCCCCAACTGATTGATCCAAGAGACAGTTGTAACATACCTGTGTTGTGGATTGGCAAGTCAGTTTTCAAAGCATTAAAGTCAGGATTTGCTCTGTCCTCTCTGGGATCAATAGGCAAACTGGGCCTTGGAAAATGAACACAGGCTGTCTGTTACTTGATAAAGTGTAGTGTGAAAAAAAATGCAACTTTACAAGAAAGGGAGGACTACTTTCCAGTAGAGGAGCTCATTTGGTAAGCCAAATTTATAATGCACAAATAGGTTTGCTCTGGGAGAGGAGCCGATGATACCTTGCATCTTTCGTAAGCCCTTACAGTACTGAGGCTTCTAGCACTGAAGTGCCTATCAGATCCTAAAGTATATTTAGCATTTTGGCTGTGTCCTAGTCTTGCCTGTGATGCTCTACTTGTTTTATCTCTTAAGATCCTTTATAGACACTGGCAAAGAGTGGGTATTGTGTATGTATCCTTGATTCTTCTCTTTACTACCAGTAATCATATTACTGGCTGATCCTTTAGGAAGCCGATTTTTGTGGACTGTGTATGTGCTCTCAGTGAACTAGGCTCTGTAATCTTCAGTCAGGATTATGTTTCAGCAAACCCTTTTTAAAAAAATTGTTTTTATTTTGGTGCATTGCACCATGGTGTTGATGTGGGTGAGATACAGAGATATGGGGTTGCTTCTGTAGGATATTGAACAGTGTGCTAAGATTTAAAGGTCATCATCTGTTTGGAAGTTAGTGTCCTGCTGGGTCCTGTCATCAGACCTGGACTGTTGAAAATTTTTGTCAGTGTCTTAGTGTAAACCATAAAAGGTAAGATTAGCAGCTTTGCAGCTGACATGAAGTTGACAGGTCTAGCTATCATATCGACTGACAACTAAAGCTTTATGAGGAAGAGGTAAAAATACTAATGAATATTTGGAGAGAAAGCATTTAACAGTTATAACATAAAAATAGATGTGGACAGATCTTCTAGCTTTTATTTTTAGTACTCAACATGCGTTCCTTAACTTTGCCTTAGATAGTTTAATGTCTGGCTTTATCATTGAAATGAGTTTGGTAAAGAATTTTGTAGTTAAGTTGCTTACCTATTCAGATTTTTATAATCCTGCTCTTAAAAAAATGGGAAATCAGCCCTTTTTAAAATACAGTTTCAAGCTCTGGTAAAAATTTATTTCAATTCTTTTCTCTAACTAAAGTTTTCTAATTCATGACTCCTAATTTGATCCCCTCTGACTCCTCTCTTTATATTTGCCACATATCCTTGAATTTAGTATATTTTAGTTAATGACTTTTAAAAATGAGATTCATTGTTAAAATACTCTATTCTGTTTATTACTTTGAAGTGAAAAATAAAGCATATGCAGGTGGTATACAGATGTGTAAATAATAATTCATATTTAGATAAATATTTTAGATGGTTCATTTTGTTGTGGTGGTTGTAAACAAAGACTGATTCACATTTTAACTTAGATGAAGCAAATTTTGAAATATTCTCTTAAGCATCTTGGCTCATTAACAATTTTTTCTATTTCCAGGAAAATAGAAATAGTGCAGTTTGCTAGCCGGACACGCCAACTCTTTGTTCGATTATTAGCTTTAGTAAAATGGGCTAATAATGCTGGCAAAGTGGAAAAATGTGCGGTGAGTTCAAGCTTTATTTTATATGAAATAACTTAGGAATGTTAGCTTATAGTGACATAGTTTCTAGTTTCTGCTTTAACTTAAATCATCTGGTTTGTTTTGAGAGGCATGACTTATGTGATATAATCAGACTTACTATATGATAATATATATTTCTCTGGGAACTTGATATTTGTTTATGAATATCTAGTCAGAAAGAAGAGTAGGCGCTATCTGAAGACCTCATTAATTATGTGAGAAGGCTTTAAATATGAGACTTGAGGCCGGGCTTCAGCCTATGACGCGGCTGGGGCTAAGGATCGTGGTTCGAGTCCTGCCTGGGGCCCGTAACGAGACCTAGTTCCAAAAAAATAGCTGGGCGTGGTAGCGCGTGCCTGTAATCCCAGCTACCTGGGAAGCTGAGGCTGGGGATTGCTTGAGTCTATGGTACCCAGGACGAGAGCCTGCCGTTCCACGGACAAAAATAGTGAGACCTAGTCGAATGAAATAAATGAATGAATGAATGAATGAATGAATGAATGAATGAATGAATGAATGAATCAATCAATCAAGTGAGCGAGCTAAAGGGGACGTATGATTATCTTGCAAAAATAGTCCCTTAAATTTTGCCAGTTGATTCTTGACAGCACTATGAGAATGACAGATTCAGTATTTTCATCTTACTTTATAAATGAGGAAATGATAAGGCTCTTAGAAGTAAAATGACTTCTTTAAAGGTCGCAAAGCTGATGATAGCATTTATCTGTTCATTTGTTGACTCACCTACTCATTCTCCAAACCTCTGTTGAGCATAAGGTATAGACAGATAAAGATCTGAATCAGAGTTGATGCCCTCAAGAAGCTCAGTCTTTTTTTAACTGTTGAGTCACTCTTTTAAATTCAAAGGAGTAACATGTAGTGAGGAATACTAAAGATGCTAAAATCTATCATGAAAGAAGTTTTAGACTGTTAAAGAAGCATTAAGGAGGAAAAACATCAGTAGGGAATCTTGTGTTAGCCTACAGAGTTCATAACATGGGGAGGATGATGTATTAACAAATGAGACATAATTACTCAATCTTGTTTCACTTCAGTCACTTTCAGTGAGGAAAATGGAATTCATTTTGGAATGGATAGAATAATTATAAAATGAATGAAGCACTAAAATATTGAGAGCATTTATCCTCTTTAATTGAGGTCAGCTCTCCAAGCCCAGTTTTACAAGGCCAAGTAACTTTGTAGTCACTGTCAATTTTACTTGGAAAGTGAGTGAATTCTCTAAGTAAGCTTGACATTGGCATTTAAACTTTTTTTTTTTTTTTTTTGAGACTAGGTCTTGCTATTTTTGCCCATGGAAGCGCAGGCTCTCGTTGCCCGGGGTACCACAGACTCAAGCAATCCCCAGCCTCAGCTTCCCAGGCAGCTGGGATTACAGGCGCACGCCACCACACCCAGCTAATTTTTTGGAACTAGGTCTTGCTACAGGCCCCAGGCGGGACTCAAACCGCGATCCCTAGCCCTGGCTGCTTCATAGGCTGAAGCGTACAGGCACGAGCCACTGTGCCCGGCCTAAACTTTTAATTTTAATTCAGTTATACAATGATATTTTAAAGTTTTATTAACTTTTACACCTGAAAGAAGAAAAACAGCTTTATATTGCTTAAATTATATTTATTTTAAAATCCTTTTAAATTTATCAGATTTTCTGTTTAAATTGAAATTTGCAGCTACATCCTAAGAAGCAAAACTGAAAATATTTTTTTTTTTTTTTTTTGAGACTAGGTCTTGCTATTTTTGCCTGTGGAACTGCAGGCTCTCGTTGCCCGGGGTACCACAGACTCGAGCAATCCCCAGCCTCAGCTTCCCAGGTAGCTGGGATGACAGGCGCGCGCCACCACACCCAGCTATTTTTTTGGGACTAGGTCTCACTACGGGCCCCAGGCGGGACTCGAACCGCGATCCCTGGCCCCGGCCGCTTCATAGGCTGAAGCTTACAAGCACGAGCCACCGTGCCCGGCCTTGAAAATATTTTTTTAGCAGTTTTATATTTGCAAGACTTTTGAGATTTGTCTTTTTACAAAATTCCATTTAAGAAAGAAATTGTATCACAGTTGTGTTTCTCAGCATGATTTCCTTATTTCACTTCAGTTTCAGCCTACTGCATTTGCTATCCTCAGTTTCACTAGATTCCCTTATTGTTAGACATAAAGTTCATGTGAAAATTGCTAAAATGAAAGGAGGAAAGTTATGAAGAAGCTGAGGATTTTAAATCCTAGAATATAATTAGTGTTTTGAAAGTTAAAAATAAAACCTGATTTTCATTGAAGTTAGTCGTCTAGTTCAGCTTTGCCACCTAAGCCAATGATGCAACTGAAGGAGCTCTGAAAGACACAGGGTAGCCACATGTCTTATCTCTAAGAGTAAATGGAGATCATTCTTCAGTATAACACTAATCAGCAGTTTATTTAGGAAGAGAACTATTTTGTGCCAAATAAAGTTTTTCTTAGGGGGCGAATGTCCCTTTTTCTGTTATGAGTGGAGAGTTAAGAGTTTGTAAGCAGAATGCCTTTTGTAAGGTGTAAACTATCATGATCTATTTGAAAGAATAGGGTCTGTTAGAATGTTAATAAACAGACTTACCAAAAAGTTAATTTCATTCATTGTTTTGGGCATCAAATCTAATGAATCTATTTTTGCTAAAATGAAGAATATAAAGCCTAAGATTTCTTTTCAATAATTAATCAATATGGGTAATCTTAAAAGATATTTAAACTTTCAGTGAGAAGTTAGGTATTACTGAATTATATCAAATTATATCAAAACCAACTGTTCAATTTTTTAAATCTGGTGTTAAATTCCTAATTGTGCCATGGATATTTAAATTTAAGTGTTTGATACCACTGGGTTGTGCTTCAATAGCATAGTATCATGTAAAAATCCAAAACTCTTGGTTTTGATACTGAGTCATACTGTATTCATCTTTCATGAATATGTAGTATAGCATTCTTCTATTAGTTTTCTAATTTAGTTCAAATGAGTCACATCATGAAAAAAGTCTCATATTGAACTAGCGTAAGATCTTGGCAGGCCAGGCATGGTCGTGCATGCCTTTAATCGCAACCTACGAAGTCAAGGCCGAGGCTAGGAATCGCTTGAGTCCATGGGTTCGAGACCCACCTGGGGCAATGTAATAAGATCTAGTCTCAAAAAATAGCTAGGCGTGGTGGCACATGCCTGTAATCCTAGCTACCTGTGAGGCTGAGGCTGGGGAACACTTGAGTCCCTGGTACCCCAGGCAACAAAACAAGACCTAGTCTCAAAAAAAAAAAAGCATTTTTGTTTTGTAAACGTAGTTACAGATGTGTTCATATATGGTATAAAGTTTAGCTGGAGAATTAGAGGATTATTCATGTTTAGACACTTGTTCTCAAACTAATGATTATTTAGTGTCATCATTAGAAGTTCTTAATAGATAATGATCTTTAGCTATGCCAGACATATGTATGTAACAGAATGTGTAAATGCACGGTTTATAGAACTCTGACTAATAATAAATCAGTCTGGATAATGTTCTATCTAAGAAAAAGATTAAATCTCATTTTCCTAGAGCTTTTAATAAAATGTCATTATTGAGATATAATTCACATATCATTTAAAGTGTAAAGTTCAGTGGTTTTTAGTATGTGCAATTATCAGCACTACCAATTTTAGAACATTCTCATTACTTCTGAAAGAAAACCTGTACCCTTAATTGTCACCCCTAAATGCTCCTGTTCCCTTCTCTAGGCAACCACTAATCTGGTGTCTATAGTTTTGCCTGTTCTAAACATTTTATATAGTTATGCCTATTCTAAACATTTTATATAGAGTCATAATGTCATCTTTGTGACTGGCTTTTTCCACTTATTCCACATACTGTTTTTGAGGTGCATACATGTAGTAGCACTTCATCCCTCGTTATAGCGGAATTGTATGGATATGCTATGTTTTGTTTGTCCATTTGTTAGTAGACACGTGGGCTTTTTCCCATTTGGGCCTATTATGAAACGGATTGCTATAAATGTTTTTTGTACAAGTTTCTGTGTGAACATGTTTTCATTCTTGTGTATATACCTATGTACAGTAGAATGACTGGAGATCTATGTTTAATCGGTTGAGAAGCTGTCAGACTTTTACAAAGTAGCAGCACCATTTTACATTTCTATAGCAACATGTGAGGTTCCAATTTCTTAATATCCATGTGGACATTTTTCTGACATTTTGACTTAAGCTCTCCTAGTAAGTATAAAGTGGTAGCTTGTTATGATTTTGATTTGTATTTCCCTGATCACTGTTAATACTGAATGTCTTTTCATATACTTCTGGCCACTTATCTGTCTTCCTTAGAGAAGTGTCTGTTAAGTGCTCAGCTAAAATTTAAATATTATTAACCATATTGACAGCTAGTATGTGAGTACTTAAAAAAAAAAAATCATGATCGTTAGGAACCTAAATGGAGTCACTTAGTTTCTCAAAACGAAAATTTTATCTTTAGCAATTAGATTTCTAAGTCAAAGGAATATAGTTGAAAGTAATGTATTTTGAGTTGAGCAACGTTGTTTAGAGAATATTTCATTAGTTACCCATGTTGAAGGTGAAGTGATATAGGCTGAACAAACTGTAGCACCCCTGGAGGGTTGATGATGCATGTCTTCCTAGAGGAGGGCTTTGGTATTGTTTGGTCTGATAAGTATTTTTACAGCATCGTGAGTGAAGGAAAACTTGAAATCACCTAAATCTGAGTAAAAATCAGTCTAGAAGTTGAAAAAAGCAGGATTCAAAATATTTTAATATATATTTTTTCCTTTTTGAGACTAGGTCTCACTTTTTGTCTGTGGAACTGCAGGCTCGTGTTGCCCAGGGTACCACAGACTCAAGCAATCCCCAGCCTCAGCTTCCCAGATAGCTGGGATTACAGGCATGTGCCACTACACTCAGTTATTTTTGGGGTGGGGTGGGGAACGTCTAGGTCTCTCTATGTTGCCCTGAGCAGGACTCTAACCACGATCCCTAGCCCTAGCCACTTCATAGGCATGAAGCTTACAGGCATGTGCCACCATGTCTGACTATTTTATATCTTAAAATCAGAGATATTGTAGTTCTACGCTAGGCTTAGGATGGGGATAGAGGCCTTGATTGATATTCACATATAAAAAAATAAAGGTCTTTTAGTTGATTCCAAGCAAGCTGTGTATCAGCAGTATTGTGACTGCTAATAAGTTAGTGTTGGTGGCATTGACAGAAGAAATTCATCTTAGTAGACACAGAAGGTGACATTTGCTCTGTGGTCCTGACTGAAAAATAAAAGAAACATTTCTTATTTCATTTTCTCTGATTTATCAACTCTTTCTTTGTATAAGTGTCTTAACCTAAACTTCAATTTTGGTTTTATCTACATCTTAGCATTCTAAAAAGATAGTAAACTGAATGGAAATGCTCAGAAACTGTTGGACACTGTGCATGATGTGGTATTCTGGATACCAGGTTTCAAGTTGGTCATGATAATCTGGAGTGTTTACAGGCAGTGGAGTAATGCTATTGAGTTGGGAATTTTGGAGATATAGAGACTAATAGGAGTGTTTAGGGTAGGCATCCTCTCTGAAGGACATGAGAGATTTAACGTATTGTTCCAGAATAGAATTAGAGATAAAAGCTCCAAGGAAGTAATTCTCAACTGTGTGATGAACTCTTACCAGTTCAGGTGCCGTTATGAAAGCATTGAGCCTGAGAACAAATTCTATATATGCCATGAAGTTAATCTAGATCTCATAATGGGCATGGTTTATTGAATGTTCTAGGCATTGTTCTAAGGGTTTTATATTCATTTCTTTAGTGTTCAGTATAAACTTAGGAGATGAAGTATCTCCTAAGTATCTCCATCTTATAGTTGGAAAAAAAACAAGGCACAGAAAAGCTAAGTCTCTTGCTCAAGGTTATGGAGCTAATAAGTTGCAGAGTTTAAATTGAGACTTGCAATCTGGGCCTAGGATTTCATCCTTTGACCTACTATATTACCAGCCAACTCTAGAAATCTCTAAGAGGCATTTTATTCTATTTGTTTTTCATACTATGTGTAATGATAAGATTGTCGAAACAAATTAGAAAACCTTTTACTTGAAGTGATAAAAATTGTTTTAAATAGCAATTACAGATGTGTTAAATATTTGTTCAAGTTGTTGAGAAAGTTTCTGAAGAAATATTTTGAAAAGTGGAAAATGTATATTAATTTCTATTCAGAATTTACTTTGGAATGAACAAATGATATTTGAAGTGAAATTTAACTAATTCTCAAGGAAGCTTAATACATTACCCTTTGCTTTAAAGATGATATCAAGCTTTTTAGATCAGCAAGCCATCCTGTTTGTGGACACTGCTGACCGCCTGGCATCATTAGCTCGAGATGCCCTTGTCCATGCACGCCTGCCTAGTTTTGCCATCCCATATGCCATTGATGTACTGACTACTGGGTCTTACCCACGGCTGCCCACCTGCATTAGGGTAAGTCCATTTACCACCACCACCCACTTAAAAGTTGAAGGTTTTAACATTGGATTTTGCTGTGTTATTAAGTAGCTCAGCAAAAAAAAGTTCTGTACTTTTAAAACAAATATTTCATGTACTTTACCTTTTTCTCTAAAGCTAAAATTGGTTGTTTGAAATAAATTCAGGCCAGAGTATCAGTAGTTTGTTGAAGTCTTTTTTATTGTAATTTTAACTTACATTTAATTTTTATTGTAATTTTAATTTTTTATTGTAATTTTACTGTATTTGATGCTATTTGATTTATACTTTAAAGAAGTGGCCAGGCACAGTGGCACGTGCCTGTAAGCTTCAGCCTATGAAGCGACTGGGGCTAGGGATCGCTATTCCAGTCCCGCTCTGAGCAACACAGCGAGACCTAGTCCCCAAAAATAGCTGGGCGTGGTGGCGCGCGCCTGTAATCCCAGCTACCTGGGAAGCTGAGGCTGGGGATTGCTTGAGTCTGTGGTACCCTGGGCAACGAGAGCCTGCGGTTCCACAGGCAAAAATAGCAAGACCTAGTCTCACACACACACACACACAAAAAAAAAAAAGTGGTGGAAGTCATCTGGTGACGTTAACTTGGTTTCATAAAATGAAGCATGAAGACGATCTTGTTGCATCGCCATCTTAAGTGATTGGTGGAATCATTGGCACTGGAATATGTGATAATAATGATCATCATTATTGGATGCAGACTTTAGAAATTATTGTTGAAATTCCCTTGGATAAATTAAGGAAATAACTGTGTTAAGACAGACACAGGTAAAAATTATGCCTCTTTGTACATTATTTGAAAAAAAAAATCACTTAAATTTTGTTGTAGGATAAAATTATTCCTCCAGACCCAATTACCAAAATTGAGAAACAAGCCACACTTCACCAGCTGAACCAGATTCTTAGACATCGACTTGTAACTACAGATCTTCCTCCTCAGTTAGCGAATCTTACAGTTGGTATGTACCTGAAGTTATTTTTTTGAAGTATGACTTGTTAAGAGTGTTTTTTAAATAGTCTTCAGGGTTTTATTCAAAGACATATATGAAGTTTTGACTTGCAGTTTTAGTGGTGTTCAAATCTATGAATTTTCATCCATGTCATTTCGCACTAGTATCTGGTACTTGAAACTGGGGAGTGGGTGCGATCATCTGGGGCTGGAGGGAGAGATGAAGTTCCAGAATTGAATCTCAAGAAATTACTGTTGTTCTTACCTGTGCTGTTGCATTGCTGCAATTGCTCCTTGGCTAGATGATTTTCCTTAGCCCATCACCTGGGGAGGATCTACTTTCATAACCTGCAGGGTGAGAAGTTCTACAAGGGAGCTGGCCCACTGTCATACCAAGTTGTTCAACATTCTCCTCACCCAAGCACTGGTGCAAAGGCTGAAGGCTCTCATGGTGTCATGATGTAGGCTCTACATACTGGCACAGTTAACGCTGGATCAATTCAGCACTCACTTTTCATAAGATTGATGTGGCAGCTTTTCTGCTTCATCAAGATCTGTATGAATGGAGTCCAAACTACCCTTTACTATGCCTTAATGGAAGTCTAGAGAGTCTTAAGAGGGAGTCACTTCAGTGAACTGCCATATGACATGGGTCTCTGCCCAGGCTCAAAATTGCAGTACTAAGGCAGCTATGAGATACCAACTGTGACCTTCTGGGCATCACTATGCAGTAATACGTGGTAGTGGTTGGCCTCAAGTGAACCTTGCAGCAGGCTATTCCTTGCCATTGTTTTTCTCCTTCATAGTCGCTAAAACCATGAGCACACGGAAAGTAGACCTTCCATTCTTGCATCCTTGATGTCTGATAAAAGCTTAGTACACTGCCAGATTAATTTTAAAACCTTGTATTTGTCCAGATTTATTTTGCTCCTGTTACTACCAGGATTCTTAAAGTTACCCAAAGAAGATCCATGTGTAATATGCAAGCTCCTATTTTTGAAATCTATTTCCAAGAGAATCCAAGCTAAAGCAGGGTTGATCTATGGCAACTTGAGCTAGCTTCTACCTTCTTTATTCACAAGGTGGTTCCTCCCAACCACTTGCCTTCACTTCAAGGGGGCCACACTGCAGCCTCAGGTGAACCCCAGGAGTCAACATGGCTGATTTCAGAGCAAGGGTCATCCCTCACATCTTAAAGCCATCATCTGAATTCTTTCAGGTGACTCTTAACTGATCTGGACTGTTATATCAGATTATCTCTGACATGCTAAAGGCACTGCTAAAGACACCATGTCTGGACCTTGGAAGCACTTCCTTTTCTAAGACGTTTGTGAGGTTTGGGGAAAAGGAGAGATAAAATCTAGTTCAGATTCCCATTTTCCTGTTTCTGAGACCTGTAAGGTGGTGGTGAAAAGAGCAGTTTGAGAAGATAGGCACCTGACTTCGGATACTAACTGCAGACCACGGAAGCTCCTATTTGGTTTTTTTTCCTTTCTTTTTTTTTTTCCAAATTTATTTATTTTTATTCTTTAAACCACAATCTCGGACTGGCCATGGTGGCGCATGCCTGTAAGCAGCAGCCTAGGAAGCCGCGACAGGGACCAGGGATCGCGGTTCTAGTCCCACTTGGGGCAACGTAGCGAGACCTAGTTCCAAAAAAAAAAAAATAGTTGGGTGTGGTGGCCTGCGCCTGTAATCCCAGCTACCTGGGAAGCTGAGGCTGGGATTGCTTGAGTCTGTGGTACCCCGGGCAGCATGAGCCTGCAGTTCCACAGGCAAAAATAGCAAGACCTAGTCTCCAAAAAAAAAAAAAAAAGAAAAGAAAAGAAAGAAAAAAGAAAAAAAATCACAACCTGGGTAAATGGTTCTTGGGATACCTTCTTCTCCCTCCTCCCTGTGGTGCCCACTCCATTCTCTCAAACCCTGTTCTTTGTTGTTTACTAGTTGTGCTAAGACCATTAGTCTCTTTCTTTCATGTGGCAGTGTTGTTTCACTGGGTGAGGGACTGTGTTGTTGGAACCAGGCTAACCTTGTTGATGATAGGTTTTCAGTCTTAAGATTGCATTGGGCAGCCAGTCTATATTTGTGGTCTGACTATGCTCTTTCATTGGAGGCTGACTTCTCCAATCCCATCTCTGTTGTATTGCTGCTGGTTCTGGCATCAGATTTAGGGGGTTTCACCCTGTCAGTGCCAGCGAAGTTTCTCTGTGGATACAGGCATCCGTGAGTGGCCATTGTAGATCATTTTCTCTGTGTCACTTTGCAGCCCTGCTGTAGGGCCGAAACCCTCAGTTCTTGGCCCTCCTCTCCTCTCCCGTAGTGTGGGGAGGGGAGGAGGCTCCTATTTGTGCCTTAGTTTCTCTTACAAAACGAAAATGTGGGAAGGAGACAC
Organism: Uropsilus gracilis; assembly: GCA_004024945.1. NCBI lineage: Eukaryota > Metazoa > Chordata > Mammalia > Eulipotyphla > Talpidae > Uropsilus > Uropsilus gracilis. The sequence continues at coordinate 64,748 of PVHY01005930.1, read as the reverse complement.
TGATCTTGTGTATTTATATAATTGGGAGAATTTTCACAAAATTCAAAGTCAAAAGAAACTTTTAAGGAGGTAAATGATTGCAGATAGCGCATGCCAGTGTTCTACAGTCTTTGAGGCCAGTCAATAGAGGTGCACAATGAAGCAGACTCTGCATATGTTAATAACTACCCATCACGAAACACATGGGTACTAGTACAGAGGTCCCAAAAAAAACAGGAATCTCAAGAGATAATACCTGCAGTGAAGGGACTAGTTAAGACCCTAACAAAAGGGCAGGGCATGGTGGCTTGTGCCTGTAAGCTTCAGCCTATGAAGTGGCCAGGGCTAGGGATCGCGGTTCGAGTCCTGCCTGGGGCCCGTAGCAAGACCTAGTTCCAAAAAAATAGCTGGGCGTGGTGGCGCACGCCTGTAATCCCAGCTACCTGGGAAGCTGAGGCTGGGGATTGCTTGAGTCTGTGGTACCCCAGGCAACAAGAGCCTGCGGTTCCACGGGCAAAAATAGTGAGACCTAGTCTCAAAAAAAAAAAAAAAAACCTAACAGAAAAAGAGATGGGATCCAGCTGTAGAAGAAATGAGGGTGAGCACCTGAGTTAATAGACTAAAGCACTCATCACCCTCATCCATTGTGGTAGGGTTGCGGAGAGTTCCAAACAAAGGAAAACAGAATAACCCCAATTCTTGATTCCCAAAACATACCCTAAAGACTGATACTAGTAAATTATAATTTCAAGGCATTTCCTTACATTTAGAAGATTAAAATGTCTATTTGCTAAAAGTCTACAACTGGAGAACTGTTAAATAGAAGAACAATGCTATCAAAGGAAGTCTAAGAAATTGATAATCTTCCTGCCACTTATTTGGACTATGTTACTCTAATCAGAATTTGGGATTCTTGGATCATTACATGTTCACTTTGGTGGGACAAAAAGAATTATGGGATCACAGTCCTCTTGTACATGTAAATTATCTTTGGTTGAAATTGTTTTGACCAATAAATTTTATATTGAAAAAGTCATTTTTTTATAAAAAAGTAGAAAGCCTTTGATAGTGTGATAAAATAATATTTTATTTTAATAATATCATTACAAAATGTCAATGAAAAAAACTTTGTTGATCTTAGAAGAGTTGCCTTTGGTTTCTTGATGACCTGGAATCTATTTAAATTTAGTCTTTTTAAGTTATAAGTAAGACTGAATGTTCAAAGTTAGCAGAAAGGTGATCATTTTCTAGCAAAGTAGACTACTGCTGCTTCTTCTTCTTCTAAAAGCAAATGGCCGAGTGAAGTTTAGAGTTGAAGGAGAATTTGAAGCCACTTTGACCGTGATGGGAGATGACCCTGATGTTCCATGGCGTCTTCTCAAGCTAGAAATTCTCGTTGAGGATAAGGAAACAGGAGGTAAATTGTAAATGCAAATTTAAATTATAAGTACATTTGTTCTTTGGTGTACATTGGGGATTGGTTCCAGGATACCACAGATACCAAAATTCACTTTTATGTTCAAGTTCTTATCTTTTATTTAATTTTTTTTTGAGACTGAGTCTCGCTATTTTTACCTCTGGAACCACAGGCTCAGGTTGCCCGGGGTACCACAGACTCAAGCAATCCCCAGCCTCAGCTTCCCAGATAGCTGGGACTACAGGCACGCGCCACCACACCCAGCCATTCTTTTGGGACTAGGTCTCCACTACATGCCCCCAGCAGGACTTGAACCACAGTCCCTGGCTCCGGCTTCCTAGGCTCCGCTTACAGGCACAGTGGCACATGCCTGTAAGCTTCAGCCTATGAAGTGACTGGGGCTAGGGATTGCAGTTCGAGTCCTGCCTGGGGCAACATAGCGAAACCTAGTCCAAAAAAATAGTTGGACGTGGTGGTGCACACCTGTAATCCCAGCTACCTGAGAAACAGACTGGGATTGCTTGAGTCTGTGATACCCTGGGCAACGTGAGCCTGCAATTCCATGGGCAAAAATAGCAAGACCTAGTCTCAAAAAAAAAAAAAAGGTGTTCATATATGACCTACACAGATCTTTCTGTATACTTTAAACCATCCCTAGATTACTTACAAGACCTAATACAATGTAAGTGCTCTATAAATAGTTGTTATATGTATTATTCAAGGAATAATGACAATTTTCCTTTAATTTCAAGCAAACTGTATCATAATCAATACTAGCTACTAACCATAGAGGGGTATGGTATTTCTTAAAGTATAATGTTTAATTCCAGGCTTTTTAAAAAAATTCAATATTAGTGTAGTTTTCTTGATACTAGGACACGACTGGTACACCTAATTGACTAACCATCTTTTTTCTTTTGCCAATGGAAGATGGGCGAGCCTTGGTTCATAGTATGCAAATCAACTTTATCCATCAGCTGGTGCAGTCTAGGCTTTTTGCTGATGAGAAACCTCTTCAGGACATGTACAACTGCCTACGTATCCTTTTGAAATTTGAGACACAGATTTGTAAAGAGTTTGTTTCACACTTTCCATCATGTTTCCATTTGCTGCTGTTCTGAAATTGTAGTAGCCTAAACTCTTCTGTTCCCTTTTTTTGAGTAGAAAAAGGACTAGAGAACTGATAGATGTGAAGAATAGTGTTTCAAGCCGGGCATAGTGGTGCGTGCCTGTAAGCTTCAGCCTCTGAAGTGTCTGGGGCTAGGGATGGTTGTTTGAGTCCTGCTTGGGGCAATATAGCAACATAGTGACACCTAGTTCCAAAAATATAGCTGGGCGTGGTGGTGCACACCTGTAATCCCAGCTACCTGAGAAGGGGATTGCTTGAGTCCGTGGTACCCCGGGCAACGTGAGCCTGCGGTTCTATGAGCAAAAGTAGAGAGGCCTAGTCTCAAAAAAAAAAAAAATAGTGATTCATATATAATAAAACAGGTTTTTTGAGTTTTACTGTTGACTTTGCTGGTAGAAACAAAGTGATAAGTTAGAAATAGCATTATTTGTTCTACCTGCATTCTGTAAACTGATCAGTTCTAAGAGGTGACCTGGATCTTATGCTTTATTTATATTATTTCAAAAGTAAATCTAAAATATTTTTCTCAAGTTGTAACTAATACTCTAATACTGTCTAGGATAAGTCATTGGAGAAAGAGTCCAGAGTTTTCCATTATAGCTAGCTTTTTAGGAATAAAGCTTGTTAAATGAAGTATGCTTTTCCTTCATTGACTTTTATAGTAATAGATTTGCTTAACGATATCCATCAGATTCTTTCTGCTTGTCACTTCAGTTAGAAGTACTACATTCTCAAGCATTAATGTTGATCCGAGAGCGGTGGGGAGACCTTGTACAGGTGGAAAGGTATCATACTGGAAAGTGCCTTTCCCTCACAGTTTGGAAGTAAGTAAAGCTGATTCTGATGGATTTATGCTGTGACTGCAAATACTTCTTGTTTCTTTTTTTCTCCTATATCTAATTTACTCTATCTCAGTAGCTGTACACCTCTAAAGCATAAGGTCCCATTATGAACCACATATGACTTCCATAATCACCTTTCTTAACACGTGGCTTGGTTAAAATAATGTATGCATTTATCTATTTGTACTACAATTTAGTATTTTTAAAAAGTTAGATTATCTGGGTTTATACCAGATTGCTAAAAGAACGTTACTGGATTGTTGGATGTCATTTTTAAAATGTGCTTACAACAGTTTTATATTCTGAATTTTACTTTTTAAAAACTTTTGGGGAAGGTTTTAGGGCAAATAATTGCCAAGCTTTAATTGATTCCTGTTTTCTTCAAAGGAATTAGTGATGTGAATCTTTGCTACTTACAAGGCAGATTGTTTTGTTTGCGGGGAGGGGGAGGGAGTATGTGTGTATTGTGTGTTTGTTGTATTTTTCAATTCTGTCTTTTCAGAATACAGTAAATATAGTGTTGGGTCACAGAATAGTTATCTTCTTATCACAGAATAGTCTACCATGTTCAGGCTCCAGCTAAAATACAGTAGATTATTCCTATTTTATTCTAAAAGTCAATAAATTGTGTGAAAAAATTCTTAATATTTCTCTTCCTCTTCAGTCAACAGGTTCTTGGGAGAAAAACAGGAACAGCATCTGTTCACAAAGTTACAATTAAAATTGATGAGAATGATGTCTCCAAACCTTTACAGATTTTCCATGATCCTCCTTTGCCAGCTTCTGATTCCAAATTAGTAGAAAGAGCTATGAAGGTACAAGAAATCTATATATTTTAATATTGATTTGATTAAGTGTTTTACCTCTATTTATTTTAGCATCTGCAATAATGTATAACCTTTATTTTCTTTTTTAAAACTCTTGACATTTGATCACTGTAGTAACTAACACTTGATATCTTCATCTATACTTGCCAAAGTGGTTACTGTGTTCTTTTTTAGCTACTAGTACTATATAAGTTTTTAAAAAAATGTTACATTTGCTTTCTTTTACTGATTGTCAGTGTGATTTTAAAAGGAAATATCCTGGAGCACAATAATCTACTCTCAGGTTTTTAAAAAAGAGTTTTTAAATTTCACATAATGATTCTGTTCTTGTTATGCAGATTGATCACTTATCAATAGAAAAACTCCTGATTGACAGTGTGCATGCAAGGGCTAATCAGAAGCTCCAGGAACTGAAGGCCATTCTTAGAGGCTTCAATGCCAATGAAAACTGTAGGTTATTTTCTATTTCTTCTGTCTTTTACTTCAAATTGTTATCCACTTTTATGGCTTTTTTTCTTAATACACTAATTTTGTTGTGGAGGATGAGCATTGTATTTTAACTTGTGATCAAGTTTGTCCTATTTTTCTCTTATTCTTGCTTATTATCTAGGCCTTTTTTGTAATATATATATGTTGACCCTCCTTAAAAATTCTTTCCTATTGATATGAAAGCTATTTTAACATTTTATTTTGTATTTCATTTTTACTTCTAAGGTTGAAGTGATGCAGCTTTGCAAATAATTATATTATTTATAAAATATATTTATAAAATCTGTATAGATGTATTTATAAAATCTGCTCTTTGAGTGAAGTAGAATTTACCCTTTCAGAAATGTTTTAAATTAACTTTAATAGGATTCAAAATAAAAATTATAATGAAGAATCTTCTCTAATTAATAATTGAGTATATTTAGAGCTTTGGGGGACACTTAGTCATTTAAGAAACAGTGCTTTCGGCTGGGCATTGTGGCTCGTGCCTGTAAACTTCAGCGTATGAAGCGGCTGGGGCTAGGGATTGTGGTTCGAGTCCTGCTGGGGGCCTGTAGCGAGACCTACTTCCAAAAAAATAGCTGGGCGTGGTGGCGCACACCTGTAATCCTAGCTACCTGAGAAGCTGAGGATGGGGATTGCTTGAGTCTGTGGTACCCTGGGCAACGAGAGCCTGCAGTTCCACTGGCAAAAATAGTCTCAAAAAAAAAAAGAAAGAAACAATGCTTTCATTCTAAGATTATGGTTTCACAATATAATGATGAGATACTTACTTTCCCTACCTCAGTTGTTTTGGCTACAGTTACCTTGTACCCACAGTGAACAGTCTTTAATTTAGTGAGATCATATGCTGAAGTGCCATAGAAATGTGAAATCTTGTCGGGCACGGTGGCTCGTGCTTGTAAGCTTCAGCCTATGAAGCGGCCGGGGCTAGGGATCGCGGTTCGAGTCCCGCCTGGGGCCCGTAGTGAGACCTAGTTCCAAAAAATACAGCTGGGCATGGTGGCGCGCGCCTGTAATCCCAGCTACCTGGGAAGCTGAGGCTGGCGATTGCTTGAGTCCGTGGTACCCCGGGCAACGAGAGCCTGCGGTTCCACGGGCAAAAATAGCGAGACCTAGTCTCAAAAAAAAAAAAAAAAAAAAAAAAAAGTGAAATCTTAATAGTAGTAGTAACAAATTTACTGACTTTCAAGTTCATCACAAATTCCAACTTAGTCCATTATGCAAAGCAATTTCTAAGGTATAGATTAAAACTACTTAGACAAAGTAGCTAAAAATGCTGCTTGGAGAAAATGCAAAAAAGAAACATAAATTTGTATTTGGAATATAATTTTTCAAGAAAAGTGAAAGAATATAGATGTAAAAGAGGATTTAAGACAAGCCCAAAGCTAGGGCAACTTTTTTTTTTTTTTTGAGACTAGGTCTCGCTATTTTTGCTCATGGAACCACAGGCTCTCATTTCCCGGGGTACCACAGACTCAAGCAATCCCCAGCCTCAGCTTCCCAGATAGCTGGGATTACAGGCGCGCACCACCACGCCCAGCTAATTTTTTGGAATTATGTCTCACTATGGGCCCCAGGTGGGACTTGAACCCGGTCAGTTAGGGCAACTTAATTTAACAAAAATGCAAATGTGGGCTTAAGAAAAGAAATAAACGGTATGCCAGAAATTGGTGAATCTTGTATTTAAGTATATGTTGGGGGAGGGGTGGGCATGTGTATCTGCCCTGTCAGAGTTTAGCATAAGATTTATTGGGTTTTGATAATTAACTCTTAGGCAAAGATGCTAAATTTTTTAGATGAGAGTTCTGCTGAACCTGCATGTTAAATATTTGCTGCAAATATGTATTAGATATTCTGAAAACAATTTGTTTTCACCTGATTGATTTGTCTCCTGCAGGCTTTTTGCTTTTATTCAATTGTTTGATAATTTGTATAGATCGTACTAGTGGTAACTTCACTCATTTCAATGATTTCAGATTCATAATAAAGGATTTTGCCAGGCATGGTGGTGCGTGCCTGTAAGCAGCAGGAAGCCGTGGCGGGGACTAGGTATCGCGGTTCCAGTCCTGCTCTGGGCAACCTAGCGAGACCTAGTTCCAAAAAAAATAATAGATGGGCGTGGTGGCACGTGCCTGTAATACCAGCTACCTGGGAAACTGAGGCTGGGGATTGCTTGAGTCCATGGTACCCTGGGCAACATGAGCCTGTGGTTCAACTGGCAAAAATAGCAAGACCTAGCCTAAAAAAAGATTTTGCTTTATTTCTTTGATTCATAAAAGAGCACCGATAATGTTCATTTTTGAACTCTTGTCTTTTTTTTTTTTTTTTTTTGAGACTAGGTCTGGCTATATTTGCGCGTGGAACCTCAGGCTCACATTGCCCAGGGTACCACAGACTCTAGAAGTTCCTAGCCTCAGCTTCCCAGGTAGCTGGGATTATAGGTGTGCACGACCTTGCCCAGCTATTTTTTGGGTCTAGGTCTCGCTGTGTTGCCCCGAGCAGAACTTCAACTGTGATCCCTAGCCCCAGCCGCTTCATAGGCTGAAGCTTACAGGCACGCACCACCGTGCCCGGCTTTAACTCTTGTCTTTTTAAAGCATTTTTACAATGATAGAGAGGGAAAGCCATTAATTCCTTGTTTGACAAAAGTGGTACAGAGAAGGCACACCTGGTAAAGGCTAGACCTAATTACCACTTTCTTCCCTACCTACCTTGCTGGAGCTTTGAAGGAACCTAGGAACTAAAAGAACGTATTCCTTTTACAACTTCTCAGTCTGACCAGCATGTGTCCATTTAGTGCTTTGTCCCTTTACTGGATTTTGTTAAGCTTATTTGTGGGGGTTAAAAGGAAAAGTTAATTGGACCCAGTAGACCAAGTATAAAACTTTAGAACAAGTATATTGGGAACTTTGAGTATTTGTGTCTTATTTATTTCTGACTTATTTCATCTTTAACTTGAAAATGAGATACACAAAAGACTAGAAAACATTTTTTCCTATGTAACCAATAACGTTTTACAGTTTGTAAGTAATTTTTTAAACACCTGGTCCCCTAATTGCAGGAAATCTCTTTTTATTGAGAGGCTTTAAAAATATTTAGGCCATAAAAAATTTAATTCCATTTGCCAAACTAATTTTTCTCAGTATATTAAAAAGGAAATCCATTACAATTAACCTATTAGTAATTGCGAGTAAAAGTAAAAAATTCAACTAACTTGATGAGGTTACTTTTTTTACTGAAACTATTTTAACCCTGGTGGTTTTTTTGTTTTGTTGTTTGTGACAGGTATGTTTGTTTCAAAGTCACCTTGAAGGTTACAGTCTTTTTATCAACAAATTGACATAATATTGCTATTCTAATTTTGCACAATCAAGTTTTTCCTATAACATTCAGGTTAATTCTGTGGTTGGTTCATTTCTGCTCACTGAGAAATTGGGGAGGTGGGGAAATATTCAGACAGAGATAATAATTTTTGATTCTTAATTGTTCAGCTTCTATAGAGACAGCACTTCCTGCTCTTATTGTTCCCATTTTGGAGCCCTGTGGTAATTCGGAGTGTCTACACATTTTTGTAGATTTGCATTCTGGAATGTTTCAGTTGATGCTTTATGGACTTGGTAAGTTGGCTAAATCATTGTACAACTCAGTCACTGATTATGAGGAAAAATATTTTTAACAGACAAAATAAAGATTTTCTGCCATCAGGTGCAAAGTAGGTATGGAAGTAGTAATTCTGGCCTATTCCTGTTCCTTAGCACTCTGCAATCACATTCCCATTGTGAAATGTATTCATGTTACTATTTTTATATTAAAAGTAATAATGTTGATGGCTGATGTTTTAAGATGAACTATTTTACTACTAATAGCTAGATAACATGGAAAGGACTAACTACAAGGGGTTCTAATGTCATTTGTGGCTGAAGAACATATTTTTGACAGTATATAGATCTAAGCTAGCTTAGGGGATGGTATCCTGGATGAAAGGATGTTTTTCTGATTTAAGTATAGTAAAATTAAAAGTTGAGTTCACATATTATGGTCTGTTGTTAAGTTGGTGTCCTGAAGTTAATACTAGAAACTCTTTTTTGTATTACTAATATAACTGTGTTCTTGAATATATTAGCCACATGTTACTTGAAGTTCATATTAAGCAGTATAGATTGACTCAAAAAACATTTCCTGGACTTTTCTATGAGCTGCTCATAAAAAACTACCCTCCTTACTTTGTTTTTTTGTTTGTTTGTTTGTTTTGAGACTTGGTCTCGCTATTTTTGCCCATGGAATCGCAGGCTCACATTGCCTGGGGTACCACGGACTCTTAGCAGTTCCCCAGCCTCAGCTTCCCAGGTAGCTGGGATTACAGGCACGCTCCACCACACCCAGCTATTTTTTGGGACTAGGTCTCGCTATGTTGCCCCGAGTGGGACTTGAACTGCGATCCCTAGCCCTAACCCCTTCATAGGCTGACTTATGTGCCACCGTGCCCAGCTTGGCCTCATCACTTTGAATAATATCACATTTATGATATCTAAATGATAAGCTACACTTTTTTTTTTTTGAGACTAGGTCTTGCTATTTTTGCCCATGGAACCACAGGCTCACGTTGCCCGGGGTACCACGGACTCTAGAAGTCCCCAGCCTCAGCTTCCCAGGTAGCTGGGATTACAGGCGTGCGCCACCATGCCCAGCTATTTTTTTGGGACTTGGTCTTGCTGTGTTGCCCCGAGCGGCACTCGAACTGGGATCCCTAGCCCCAGCCGCTTCATAGGCTGAAGCTTACAGGCACAAGCCACCGTGCCCGGCTAGTAAGTTACACATTTTTGAAGGACCTTTTAACTATGATTGTCAACTAACAGGACAATGCCTGTTTTTTAAAACGTTTAAAACTGTTTATGATGATCAGCACAGTACATACTCATGTTAAAAACCTAAATATATAAAAATGAAAGAAGCAAAAAAAAGTTACCTTCTGGCAGTATGTTTGTCTTAATCTGCTTGGGCTACCATAACAGAGCTACAATGTGAAGATAAACAGAAATTTATTTTCTCATAGTTCTGGAGACTGGAAGTCTGATAACAGATTACTAGCATGATCCAGTTACAGTCAAGAGGACTCTTCCTGGCTTGTGGATGCCAACCTTTTTGGCTTGTGGATGCCAACCTTTTCATATGGCAGGAAGAGAAAGAGAAAGCTCTAGCACTTCTTCCTATAAGGGGAGTAATCCCATCATGAAGAATACCAATACCATCACCCAAACCTAATTATCTCCCAAAATCCCTTCCTCTATCATCATATTAGTTTTTAGAAATTCAGCTTATGAATTTGGAGAGATACAGTCCAGCTGCTTGCAATGGATTTTTTTTTTTTCTGGTGGTTTTTATATCTTACTTTTTACTGAGTGTTTTACCAACTTTATCTAGCCTCATTATACGTTCTAAGTAACAGATATCAAGTCAGTCTTCTGCCAACAACTCTTGGCTTATGCCAGAGACCATTTGTGTTTAATAAACATTTTAATTTTTACAATATAAAATTCTTAAGGTTCTATATCTAGTCATACTATAAATTTCAAGTACACGTAGTTAAGAATATTAACTAGCTGAGTTTTAGGTAGTAAAATGTAGACAACAAATTAATTTGTGTATTTGTAACTTGTTTATCCCACTAGTGTACATTGTTATTAATTTTCTTAGCCTTAATTCTCCCTAAATATTAGTGAGGAAAAACAAATTAGGTTAATACCTAATGATGTTTAGTTTTGCTCTGACACAAAAGTAATACATTGTGCCTAAAAACAAATTTAATTTATGTCTTGTGATACCGTGATAAAAATTTTGTATCTTGTGCAAGCTATTAATTAATAAAGTACCTTTTTCTGTAGATCAGACCACACTAGATGACATGGAAAAATCTGTGAATGATGATATGAAACGGATCATTCCTTGGATTCAGCAACTTAAGTAAGCTCATTTACTTAGGTCAAGACTAAAGTGGAAACTTACTTTAAGAAGATTTTTTTTTCATCATTGCTTTTGATCACTCACTATCCTTAATGTTTATGATACGAAACTTGAGTACCTTGTGATACCAAGAGAATATAAATTCTCTGGACTGGATCCAAGATGGCAGTGGTTTGTATCAAATTCCTGTAGAGGACAAGTACAGGAGTACTTAATTTTCGTCCCTTGCTGTATTTTCTCCTGTACAAGCACTTGACAAATTGTATGTAAGATGAATTTTATTTTATTTAACATTCTTTGCAATAGTCTGTTCTTATCTAGGATAATATTTATGTTATGAATCTATCCACTGACACTTAATAGTCATTCCTGTCCTCTGATACTATCATTTATTTTGTCTTAAAGTCTTTTGAATGCTTTATACTGCTGAACTAAATAACATTGAAAATGGAGATAGAGATAATTTTGTAAGGTTTTGTTACCACCCTAGTACACAAAGTTGCCATTTATGGCAACCAACAAACTGTCCTTTGAAATTAATACAGAAAAAAAATCAAGAAATAACAATAAATTTCAGATGTCAAAACCAACAAATGGGAGGTTGCAGGCTAGAAAACTGGAATGAATGAATGAACAAACGAACGAACAGATGAATGAGTGAACGGATGAATGAATATTGATCTGATGAATGCTTGTTCGTTCAATGTGATCTATTACCTTTGTAATCTTCTAGCCCACCCAGTCTTCTCTTGCTGGTTTTGGCTTTGTAATTATTTGAAGAATTCAGTGTAATCAAGTAATTTTTTTATTAAAAGGAATGTTTTTTAATGCCAACAGATAACATGAGCCCTTATTTTGAACAGCTGTTACATTTAAGTGAGAAATGATAGTTACATTTAAGTGAGAAATGTGTGCTTAGACTTTTTGGCAGGGGACTTTATAGAATGCAGGCTTCAGAGAGCCTGAGGGCATGCCCACCCTTCCATCTCCTGTCAGCATATGATCTCTGGCCTGCACTTAGAAAAACACTGAAAGCTTGGATGCTTGTCTAGCCCCATTGTAGGGCAAAGACATAGTGCCAGGCATGTCATGTACCTAGATTTCTTGACAAGTAGCTTTTAGACCTTGGGCTTCTGAGACACTGAGAGCATACTCTCCCCTTCTTCCTCCATAGCATCTGGATCTGTGTCCTGTGTATGTAGTAAGAAGTTACAGGTAACCACAGGGAACACAGCTTGTGAACTAAGGGACTCCTGGTTGCTGATGGTCAGAGTGGAGAGACAGGCGTGGTACCTACCTCACCCCTCAGATCTACTTTTGGGCTCCCCCTGAAGTATCCATTTTGTTACTGCTGGAGAATACAGGATTCTGAGGGAGAAGATCTAATACAGCAAAATGAACAGACCAAAAAACACAATACATGAGGTCTCAAAGGAATATATCACCACAAGGAGGGAACAACTCTCATGATCCAACCACAAAGATCTGGAAAGTCCTTTCTTCTTGTCAGACAGTTCAAAATTGCCATGATAAATTCAGGGAAATCGGGGAAAATGCAGCAAATGCATAGAGGGACCGGTGGGGATGAGTTGTGGGGGATAAATAACTTGAGAAATACAATTAATGAACAGGAATTAGAAATTGAAAATTTAAATAAGAAAATAAGACAGCTACAGGATGCAAAAAGATCAATAGAGGAAACAAAAATTCATGCAGAAAGCTATGGAAGCAGACTAGCTCAAATAGAGGACTGAATTAGTGATCATAATACACAGTTGACCCAGATGGAAGAAAAAAGAAATATGAAAAAAAATATATGAAGAAACAACCAGATGTTTCTGACTCAGTTTTTAGTGAATAGATCTAGTTACATTTTAGTAAATATAAGCAAAACATAAGAAAATTGAAAATCTAGGCACATTTTTCTTTCTTTCTTTTTTTGAGGCTAGGTTTCGCTATTTTTGCCAGGGGAACCGCAGGCTCATGTTGCCTGGGGTACCACAGACTCATGCAGTCCCCAGCCTCAGCTTCCCAGGTAGCTGGGATTACAGGCGCGCCACCACGTAAAGCTAATTTTTTGGAACTAGGTCTTGCTACATTGCCCCGGGCGGGACTGGAACCACAATCCCTGGTCCCCACCACACTTTGTAGGCTGCTGCTTACAGGCACATGCCACTGTGCCCCGCCCTAGACACATTTTTCATTGAAGGTATACATATAGACAATTATTATAGAAACTCACTCATCCTCAAAATTTTTCCCATAAGGTCAAAAGGAAATAAAAAAAATCAAGAGTGAAATAGTATCCGTATACACTTGGAAAAGTGTATCTTTTATCAGATACACTTTTATCAGATTTTTTTTCTTTTTAAAAAATTTCTTTTTAAAAAATCTGATAATCTTTTATCAGATTTTTTTTCTTTTTAAAAAATTGATTATGTATTTTTTCTTGCATCATTGCAGACCCCATAGTTCTGCTATCATATCACCCAGGAACCAAAGTTTATTCATTCTTTCATTAATAGCCAATTCTAGCAATTGATCCTGTGAAACTGCAGTTTAATTTTTTTTTTTCAGTGAAAAAAGAGTTTCTAGATTTCATACATTTTTTGGTTATAGTTGACAAACTACCCTTAAAATGTCATATGTTACTGCACATGATTAGTACAGTTTCTAGCATACAAATGGTGCAGCTCACCATGTGAATATAAACAGCACCTGAATTTGTCGGTACCCTGTTCAGCAAGGCAGAGTCTACTGATCATGAACTTGGATGTTACAGTATGATGTTTCTGTCATGTATTCCTGAATTCATATTCTTATTTTTGTAGCTGCTTTATGGTAGAGCAGTCAAAGTTGGTGAACCAGTTATTTTATTCCTTTTTCGCTAATATGGTGTCCTAGCCTGAAAGGGGAGAAGTACTTAGTAAGGCATCCAAGTGATGTCTGCCTTAACTGAAGTGAGGGGAAGAAGGTATTTAATACATACTGGTACCTGCTAAGTACATGTATGTCATTTTTTTACATACACAGTATAAAACTTGGGTCTATGTTATCTTTAGAAATAGCAGGAAAATGAGGTACTTTTCTATTTATGTTGTTTTGTAAACAATTCAGACATTTTATAACTGATGTTGAGATTAATTTGTGCTGTCTTATAAACTTTAGGAAATCTGCCATCCCCTATAATAAATTGATAACAGTTTCTCAGCCATAAATGCTAGTTAATTCTACCATAAAACTAATCAAAATCATTCACATTGTAGTTTAAACTCCATAAACTATAAGTAAAAGTACAACACAGAACTGGAGAAATGATTAATCATAATGGTTGTGTATCCTTTTAGTTCAGTTAAATTTTAAATTAATTGACTTTTTAGTGGTCTTCAATAATCTGCAAATCAATAGCACACACTTAGAAAAGCCTATGATTTTATAATGTACATTATCTCTTTTAAATTAAGGTTTTGGCTTGGACAACAGCGTTGTAAACAGTCTATTAAACATCTCCCTACAATAAGCACTGAAACATTGCAACTGTCCAATTACTCAACCCATCCTATTGGAAACCTTTCGAAGAATAAGTTGTTTATTAAACTTACCCGTCTTCCACAGTACTACATTGTAAGTATGAAGGGGTGATTTTGGTGATCACGTTCAGTAATTCTATTGGTATCTTGAGTGATTTATTATTTAGTTTTATTTGCAGGTGTATTGGGTATTTGACTTTTGTATAGTCATTCTCAACCCAGGAGATAGGGGTGGCAGAGAGAAGAAAGTGATGTTTCTACGACATTGACTAATCAGACAGAGTTGGGGAGTTCTGCTTGGCAGGAGCTATCTTTATAAGAAGAAAAAAATTGAGAGCAGCTGCTTTTAAGGTCTGGAGATATTTTGGTATTTGATGAATGTGTTTGGTTTTAATTAAACATTAACTCACATAATGCAACATTTTAAATGTGGGCTGGCTGCAGTAGCTGTTTTTTTCCTCCCTTAGTTTGTTGAAGGCATATTGATTGCATGCACCTTTCAATGAACAGTAAAATCCTTTCTTACTCCTTCACTCTATGTGTTTTCCAGTTAATTTTTTTTTTTTTTTTTTTTGAGACTAGGTCTCATTATTTTTGCCCGTGGAACCACAGGCTCTAGTTGCCCGGGGTACCACAGATTCAAGCAGTCCCCAGCCTCAGCTTCCCAGATACTTGGGATTACAGGTGCGCGCCACCACGCCCAGCTATTTTTTTGGAACTGGGTCTTGCTACGTGTAGGACTCGAACTGCAATCCCTGTCCCTGGCCGTGGCTTCCTAGGCTGCCGCTTACAGGCATGCGCCACTGTGCCCGGCCCTTTAAAGATAATTTTAAAAGGTACTCTGATTTAAGTTAGAGTTACTCCTGTAGGCTAATATGTCTGTCATTGATATGAATATTGAAAATCACTTTTTTCCAAAGTTTAAAATACTAACTATGGAACTAGATTTGGCACTTGACAAAGGATTATTGTTTCAGTTCTCAGCGAACTGCCTGGCCTACATGTGAAATGATGTAGAGTATATAATGAAATTCATAGATACTCAGTGATCTCTTATACTCAGCCATACACAAAATAAAATGAAATGGTTATAATTTAGTATTTTCTGTCCTTATTTATTAGCCTAAAAAGCTAAGCTTTAGTTTCGGTGACTCGTAATTTATTATAAAACAACAATTTGTTTCACGTGGTTTAGATCAGAACTGAATATACATTACTCTTATCCATATTTCTCAGGAGTGTTTGTAGATGAGGAAAGAACTGGCTCTAAGACCATTTAAAAGGCTTGCTGCGATAGAGCACCCTTTAAAAGTGTGATTTTCTTTTGTCAACTTTATTAAGATATACATATTGTAAAAGTTCAAACCTTTTTGTATATGAGTTGTGATAAATGCTTACAGTTTGTAATCTCCATCTCGGAACAGAACATCTATTACTCCTTAGAATTCTTTTATACTGCCCTGTGTAGTGAAACCCTCCCCCTTCTCTCATCTAGTGACCACTGATTATTTTCTGTCTCTAGTTTTGTATTTTAGGTCTAGTTTCTTTCAATCAACATAAATACTTTTGACATTCATCCATGTTGTTGGGTGTATAATAGTTCATTTCTTTTATTGCTGAGGAGTATTTCATGATATGGATGTGCTGTCGTTTGTATAACCAGCCACCTGCTAAAGGACATCTTCGTGGTTTCCAGTTTGGGGACAATTGCAAATAGAGCTGCGATGAATTTTTGTATATAGGTTATTTGGTGAATTTAATTTCTTTTGGGTAAGAGCTGGGTTGCTGAGTCATCTGTTAAGTGTATGTTTGACTTTCTAAGAAAGTGTTTTCCAAAGTAGCTGAGCCATTTTGCATTCCTGCCAACAATAAAAAAGTGTTAAAGTTCTGCATTCTTCCCAGCACTTGGTGCTGTAATTTCTTTTTCCTTTTTTTAAATCTTAGTCATTCTGATAGATTTTGTAGTGGTATCTTGTTATAGCCATAATTTATGCTGCTCAGTGGCTGGTAATGTAAAGTATCTCTTCATGTGCTTATTTGCCATCTGTATATCTTTGGTGAAATGTCTGTTTTACTTTTATTTTATTTTATTTTTTGGTTTTTTTTTTTTGAGACTAGGTCTCGCTATTTTTGCCGGTGGAACTGCAGGCTCTCGTTGCCCGGGGTACCACAGACTCAGGCAATCCCCAGCTTCAGCTTCCCAGGTAGCTGGGATTACAGGCGCGCGCCACCACGCCCAGCTGTTTTTTGGGAACTAGGTCTCACTACGGGCCCCAGGCGGGACTCGAACCGCAATCCTTAGCCCCAGCCGCTTCATAGGCTGAAGCTTACAGGCACGAGCCACCGTGCCCGGCTCTGTTTTACTTTTAAATCTTCTAGTTCCTCAGGTACATCTTGTGATGCTTAGTGTTGGTCAGACAATTTTCTGAAGAAAGTATGTGGGAAGGGAGAACGGAACCAAGGAGAAAGACAGGAAAGTGGGGTATTAGTCAAGAATCATATCTAAAGGCATTTATTTTCCCAGATGCTGTCACTTCTTAATTTAGTCACCTTGGGCAAATAACCAAATTTTTTTCCTTCACTTTTCTAAACAGAAAATGTAGACACTAGTCTTTATTTAACAGTTTTTTGCATTTTAGGTCTTTTAGTTTCTTTCACTCGACATAATGCTTTTGACATTCATCCATATTATTGTGTCTATAATAGTTCATTCCTTTTATTGCTGGGGAATATTCCATGGTATGGATGTACCATGATTTGTCTAACCAATTACTTATTAAAGGAGACTTAAAATGTGTTAACGTGGAATACTTAGAGACAGTACACAGCATGTAGTAAGCTCTCTGTTTGTGGTTTTTTGTTTTTTTTTTTTAATTTCTTTGAGACTAAGTCTCGCTATTTTTGCCTGTGGAGCCGCAGGCTCTTGTTGGCCGGGGTACCACAGACTACAGCAATCCCCAGCCTCAGCTTCCCAGGTAGCTGGGATTACAGGTGCGTGCCACCACGCCCAGCTATTTTTTTTGGAACTAGGTCTCGCTACGGGCCCCAGGTGGGACTCGAACCGTGATCCCTAGCCCCAGCTGCTTCATAGGCTGAAGCTTAGAGGCACGAGCCACCATGCCGAGCCTGTTTGTGTTAATTATTGCTGATATTGTTACCCTTATGCTCGCAGTACCCATGTTATAGTTGAAAAACCAGGGCTTATTATTATATGCTTTTAAGTCTGAAGAAGAGTTGTCATTTTATCTGCCATAGTGACAATTTTTAAAAAATTTCTAATTTATATACATGATTTTTTTCCACTTATACTGAGAAATAATGGTATATGTCATTGTACAAGTTTAAGGCATAAAACCTGATGGCTTTATTTAGATATCTTGTGAAATGATTACCACAGTACATTCAACTAAAATTTGTCTTACACAGATAGCATAAGAAGAAAATAAAAGAATTTTCTCCTTATGAGAACTCTTGGGATTTAGTATGTTTAACAACTCTTAAATATACCATAAAGTAGTGTCAACTACAGCTCTTGTGTGTTTCACCACAGTCCAAGTGCTTAGTTATCTTATAGCTGAAAGTTTGTACATTTTGACTTTTTAGGATGTTTAGTGGTGAAGGGAGAGTGCAGGAAAACTTAAATGATGTCATTCTAGAAAATCTAACAGACCTACTGAATTTAAGTATAAAGGTCTTTCAGTTTATAAGATGATATATGACTGTCAGGAACACCTAATGCTGGTAGTCTAAATGTTCCATTTTCTGTAGTTTATGGTTTATTTTACTTTTATTGTTCTTTAGTGATGTTTTTTACAAAATAAATTACGTATTTACTGGAAATGGCTTTTCTGGACTTCGTTATTGATTTGTCCTTGAATTAAAAAAAGACGTGTATTAGTTTTGTAGTTCTGAGTAATACTTAATAGCAGGAGGAAAATATCCAACACTTAATATTCTCATTTTTGATGTTGGTGTTTTTAGGTTGTGGAAATGTTGGAGGTTCCCAATAAACCTACACAGCTGTCGTACAAGTACTACTTCATGTCTGTGAATGCTACAGATCGTGAAGACAGCCCTGTCGTGGCACTTTTGCTGCAACAGTTCAAGGAGAATATTCAGGACTTGGTTTTTCGTACAAAAACTGGGAAACCGCCTAGAACCAGTACCAAGCGCAAGGTATGGTCATATACAGAAATGAGGACCAATGTAGGTGTATGGTAACTCTATTGTATTCTTTAGCCATTTCTCATATGGAAACAAATTCGATACTATTTCTAAAAGACTTGGTTTACTGTCCGGTTTAAGTAACAATTATCTTTTTTTGAAAATGCTTGTGTTTTAATTAATTAGACATCATTTTCCACAAGAAAACTTGTTAAATACACATTATTACTAGGGAATTTCTGGTGTTTAGTCAGTATTTGCTCAATAAATATTTAAATGACATTTGTTTTGGTTAATGCTGAGTTTTGTTGTAATGATTTAACTGCCTTTACTAATGTCATCATCTATACTTTTTTACCCACTCTGTTTAAATTCTAGTTGTCTGATGATACATGTCCGGTAGAATCCAAGAAAAGCAAACGATCAGGAGAAACGTGTGCCTTCAATAAAGTCCTAGCTCACTTTGTTGCTATGTGTGATACAAATATGCCATTTGTAGGACTTCGGTTAGAGGTAATTTGGGGAAATGATATTGGGTACTCTGAATAAAGGAATGATTTTTTAAAATGTCTTTCTAAAACTGCATACATTCCAAAAAACCAGAATGATTGTGATCTTACTCATTTGAGGAGGGTGGGGTTTGAAATCATAGCTTGTCATGGTATACATGTGAAACACAGCTTAAGTTATTTCTGCTCTGTGGTTCTAAGTTATTTCTGGTCTCCAAATTGTAAGCTTTCTGCTCTTTATGGAAATGAAAAGTAAATGCTTCCCAGTTAATAAATGTCTTACCTATATACCTCTTAGTTGGGAACATAATTTGACTCTATTAAAGGTGGTTTGTTGATAAAGTGGCAGCTTATTTTGAGTTGGTGAATCCATTCAAGTTGCTTACATAGTAATAAAATTGAATTTCTTTCTAGGAAACAGGACAAAGAATTTTAAACTAAAGTTTCTTTTGTTGCATGGATATATGCAGAATTAGTATCTTTCAAGAATACATAGCTTTAATATCCTGTATGATCCCTAGACATGAATGTACAGGGAAGTAACAAAACCTGTAATATATTTTCAGAAAGAATTTTGGCCAAAAATCAGCAGCCTTTAAGCATGGTTTACTAAAACCTTAATCATTTTCCTCTAGTATAAAGTTTTACTTTCTGAGAGATTCCTGTCTGTAAGATTGTTGTGATTGACAAAGAGTTCTGGAAATGTGGAATTGGTTTATTTCCATTGAACTAATTATGATGACCTTGGGAAGATTTGTTAAAAATACTTTCATGCTTTCTTTCCCCCTCCTCGCCCCCCCTTCATGCTCTCTTTATAGCAGAGATCAATGAACTTTTTTCTGTAAAGGGCCTAATAAGAACTATTTCAGGGGTTGTTGGCTGTACGGTCTCTTAATTGCAGTTACTCAAATTGCAGTTATAGAGTAAATCAGTGATACTTAATAAAATGTGCATAGCTGTCACCCATTAAAACTTTATTTACAAAAACAGGCAGTGGGCTAGATTTAGCCCATGTTGTATGCCAACTCCTGCTTTATAGGGCTTCAAGATCTGAAGGCAGGGGATAAGGTGTAAAACTGAAGAATGGCAATAATCCAGAGAAATCCAAACCCAGAAACAGGCACCTAAAATACAAATGTCCTCAATGTTCCAGCTCCTGGAACTTTGAGTTTGATAAGTGTCCTCTTGTCCAGGTATTGGCCACACCCCTAAACTGTACACAGTGTATATGTTTTCTATCTACCTGACTGTGTTCCTTAACTTTCTCATTATGCCATGTGGATTATTTACACTTAACTTTCTCATTATGCCATGTGTATTGTTTACACGAATGTCTTGCAGATAGCAGGTACTGCCTTTACAAAGGGAAGGGAGGCTACATGGTGACCACGGGTGATGTAATGCAATTGTCCTCTCTCTCCATGCCTGCTTCCCCCCACCACCAAGCTAAAATCACAATAACTGGTGTCTGTAGTGCCCACATGGACTAACACCTAAGGCACTGACCCCCTGTTTCCCTATCTGTTATATAGAACATGTATGAAAATTCTGTAGTACTCCATTGAACTCAATCAAACTCTTAACAGAACTTACCTACTTTTTCTTTTTTTTGTTGTTTTTTTTGAGACTAGGTCTTGCTGTTTTTGCCCGTGGAACCGTAGGCTCACGTTGTGTATCACAGACTCAAGCAATCCCCAGCCTCAGCTTCCCAGGTAGCTGGGATTACAGGCGCGTGCCACCACGCCCAGCTATATTTTTTTGGAACTAGGTCTTGCTAAAGCTGGACTTGAACCTCGATCCCTGGCCCCAGCCATGGCTTCCTAGGCTGCCACGTACAGGCATGTGCCACCATGCCCGGCCATCCTTTGTTTTCTTTTATTCTACACATGAGTAAAATCCTCTTGTATTTGTGTTTCTCCTGACTTATTTCACTTGGCATAATCCCCTCTAGTCCATCAAGGTGGTTACAAATGGCAAGGTCTTTTTTTATAGCTGGATAATACTCCATTGTATAAGTATACCACAACTTTATCCACTCATCTGTCATTGGACACTTACATTGTCTCTATATCTTGGCTATTGTATATAGTACTGCAATGATTGTAGAAGTGCTCATATCCTTTCAGTTAGTGATTTTGCATTCTTTCGATAAATTTCAAGGAGTAGAATTCTGGATGATATATGTATTTTTAATATTTTGAGGAACCATATTGTTTTACATAGTGCCTGGGCATATCTACATTTCCACCAGTATTGTATTAAGGTTCATTTTTCTCTACGGTCACCATCACTTGTTTCTGGTCTTTTTTGATATGGGCCAGTCTCATGGGTGTAAAATGATACCTCATTGGTTTTGATTTGCTTTTCTTGGTGATAGGTGATAATGAACATTTTTTCACACTCCTGTTGGCCATCTTTATGCCTTTGGAGAAATTTCTATTTAGATCTTCTGTCCATTTGTGATTGGATTATTTTTCATTTTGTTGACCTATATGAATTCTTTGTAGGTTATTGAATATTAGTCCCTTGTCAGATGTATGATATGTAATTATTTTTTCTTACTCAGTAGGCTGTCATTGGTTTTAACAATGGTTTCTTTGTGCAAACTCTTTTAGTTTGATGTAATGCCATTTGTTTATTTTTACTCATTTCCCTTGCCATTGTAGTTGAATCCCCAAAGACATAACTGAAGCCTGTGTCAAGGGGTGTTTTGCCTATGTTTTCTTCATATTTTGTGGTTTCAGGTCTTATTTTCAAGTCTTTAATCCATTTTGAGTGAATTTTTGTCTAGGATGGAAGAGAATGGTCTAGTTTGGTTCTTCTACACTTGCGTTCATCTTTTTAGCTCACTATCAGAATCCTTCAGTTGGGAAAGATAACTCACTGAGTGAATACATAAATTGGCAATCCTTTCTTCTTAAGTTTTACAAAGAAAGTAGTCACCTTGGAATTGTGGGTTTTTTTTTCCCCCTTCTTTTTCTAACTAGAAGCTGTATGCCAATCTTTGAGTTTCTTTGAACATTTTTCCCAGGAAATCAAATGATGGGAGACAATGTTTATGCCTAATATATTGTAATTTTAGGAAAGAATGGCCCTAGAACAGATACCATGGGAATAGAGACAGTAGTAATTAGACAAGATAGTCTCTTTGAGAAGTTGTTGATTTGCTACAACTGCTTTTTCTTTTCCAGTTGTCCAATCTGGAGATTCCACATCAAGGAGTGCAAATGGAAGGTGATGGCTTCAGCCATGCAATTCGCTTATTGAAGTAAGTCCCTATGGTGTATCTCACGTGATGCCACACACTGCACCCACACTACCAGCACTCTTCTTCTCCTTCCCTGACATAGGATTAAGGTCTAGAGGAGGAATTGTCTTTCATTTGCGAAGTGGAGATTCACCACCATGTAGTACTTTAGGATGTCTTTTTTCTGTATTTCTTTTGTTCATTCGGGAAGTGTTTACTGAGTTCAGGCTTGAATTCTGATAGGGCCCTTCTGTCTACTGCGCTCACACAGCAGGGGGAACTGGGCTGGTTCAGAAAAAGTACAAGTTGTACTTGGACTGAAGGAGAGGAAAGGGGAAGCTAGGGTGAGAGATGGCAGTCCTAACTAGAAGGGATAACTACTAATACGAAGCTTTGGAAGCAAGAGAGAACATGAAGGTGATATCCTTGTGACAAAAGAAAGTTGAGCATGGCAGGAGTAGGCAGAAGTGAAACTAGGAGGTAAAGAGAAGTATCAGCCCCTGTAGACCTTTTCAAGTGTCCTTACGGAATTTAGACTTAGCAGTAAAACACCATCAGATGATTTTAAGCAGGAACAGACATCATTAGCTAGTGGTTTTTGTAACCTCATCCTGATGACAATATGGAGAATTAATTGTAATGGAATAAGACTAAAGTATCAAAACCAGTTACTGAAGGATTCACTCCAGAGCTGTAGGCAGCACGGACTAGGGAAAGTTCCACAATGGTTTAGGGGAGGAACTATATCAGGGTTGGTGATTAGATTAATGTTGGAAGTAAGAAGAGTAAAACGTGGCAAAGAAATGTTAGTTTTGTCCAATTCCTCTTTCGGTCAAGACATGGCAGCTCTGTAATTTGATCTAGTAGGACTCCAATTTTTGTTACTTGGGAATCAGTTTGTTTCTGTGAAAGATGGGAAGGGCTCACAAATAGTGTACACTCCACCTCTGTGTCATGGTGCTCATTTTAAATAAGGAGTTGAAGAACCTTCCTGGCTGTATTAACACCATCTCAATAAAAAGCTTTCCAAAAAGGGAAAGCTGGTCTCACAGTGGGAATCAGTAGGAAAATGTAATTTTAATTGCCTTTGGTTTTGAATTACCTCTGCCTAAAATGTAAGATTTTTTTCTTGTTGTTCACTCTTTGTGGCAGCTGCAGATAAGTGGATGATGTTAACATTTGATTTCTCTTCATTATATATTTCATGTTTAGAAGAGTTTTAAAATAGCTTGTGTTTAAGCATGTTTATGAAATAATAATCAGTCCTATTTTTTCTGAAACTCAAGAGAATTCATAATATTACTACCTAGAGAAGTACTTCTTAATCTTTAACTTCATTTAAAAATAAAATTTAAAGAAAGTCTTTATAGTAGCCTTACTATTGTTTGCTTTTTTTCCCCCAAACTTAAAAAGGAAATATATAGAAATGGATAAAGACATGTATGGTACATGCTGTCTATTATAGTGGAGGAGCTGTAGAATTGAAGGAAAAAGTAAAGAACAAACGCCTAACTGATTTTATTAAAATCCTGCATAGAAAAAAAAAAGAAAAGAAAACCCTACATAGAACTAATAGTATGTAATGGCTCTAATGAACTTAAAGCTTAGGAAATATTCTTTTAAGTTTTTTGTCTTAGAATATTAGTATTAAATGGGGGGATGAGTTGATACTTCAAAACTTTAAAATTGAGCACATTTTTCTCCTCTCTGCTGAAAATATGTTCCATTCTTGTTCAGCTTATTTCCTTGAAAATCTGTTGAGCAGGTCTTGATGTGTTTGAAAGTATCATGGTCAGCATCTTACACTGACCATGAACTAGTCCAGGCACATTCCTGGACCAGTTGCCTTGTGTAGATTCCAAAGAACCCTGATCCTCCACCACAGTTAATAAAAATCTCAAGAGCAATGTGCTGTGGTGTGCCTAGTTTTGAATTTTTGAGCCAAACTCCCCACTTTCTGAACTAACATATGGAAAAGTGTAGTGCTGGTCCTTTCTCCACACCTACAGATATTTTTGCATATTCTCCATTGTACCTTTTTGGAGCCTGTCAAACTTATACAAACAGCACATTAGATATAGCCCTTTGCTTCAAGTTGTGACTCAGCTTATGTTCAGTTATGTCACTCAGTCCTTCTGGGTATCCATGTGCAGCAATCTTCATAAAACCCTCTTCACTTTCCTTGCAGGAATAGCTGTTCTCCTTTCACTAACATGTTCAGTGATCTTCCCACTTTTGCATCAGAGGGATATAATGTGTTCACTGATACTTGTAAAACTCAGAATGAAACTGACACACAATGCAGGACAACCAAAAAGGAGCAGTGCTGACACATATCTGCTCTAACAGACCAAACCATAGTTCCTAAATTTGTTCAGTACTCAAGTTATAGGAGAAAAATCAGCCAGCTCTTGCTGTACAGATGGAAAAACTTTTTGAATCAGTATTTTTCAGATAAAATCAATCCATTATTCAGGAAATGTCTTTTTAATTTTTGGTGAAGAGAGTGGTATTTTTCAGTTTGTAACAATTTTTGTCAGGTTTCCTGTTGGGGAACCAGTTTTTCTCCTTCAGATCATGCGGGGGAGGATTAAAGTCTTAAATGTAGTGTATTTTTATTCTTTCTGTTACATTGATAGCCATAAAAGCAAGTAAATATTTTACAGGTTCTTTGAAATAGAACCAATTATATCTGTATCACAGACTAAGAAGTGAGATAAGAGTGTATTTTCAGGGTTTGCTGTCCCTGAGAGCATAAATTGAAAGGAATCTTCACCTTAATTCATTCTTTAAAACATTCTGGCTTCTGTGCATTCATTTTCTAACCAGATGGATTTCATGCAACACTTGTTTTATGTGAAAGGAAGATAATGTTACTGAATTTATTTTCAAAATCAAGATTTAGAAATCGTATTTGAATTGACTGCTTTATAATTCTTATGGGTTAGAGTTATGTTTTGAGGGATAAGAGCAGAAGTCCTCAGTCTGTTTGTGAAGTTGGAAAGCATATATATATGCAGTGCATGAAATTTCTTTTTTTTTTTTTTTTTTTTTTGAGACTAGGTCTTGCTATTTTTGCCTGCGGAACCACAGACTCAAGCAATCCCCAGTCTCAGCTTCCCAGGTAGCTGGGATTACAGGCGCATGCCAGCTTTATTTTTTTGGAATTAGGTCTTGCTATGTGCCCCTGGTGGGACTCAAAATGCGATCCCTGGTCTCAACTGCGGCTTCCTACGCTGCTGCTTACAGGCATGCGCCACCATGCCCGGTCCTACAGTGCATGCAATTTCTACAATAACTACCCCAAACAACATTGGACAGAATCTTTCTGATGGTGATTGAAAAAGCCAGTGTGGAACAAATTTAACCTGTACATATAGGAGGAGCTCTGATGAAATTTTTAGTTAATTAAGAAGATTTCAGTATTAAAATAATTCTACTTTGATGCAATCTATATAGCATTATTCCCCTTGCATTTTTTTTTTCACCATATGCAATCTCTATCCCATACTCACTTCGTTTATTCTCGGTCAGTGTCCAGGGTACAGTTAGCAATGTTTGGGCATACTTTTGGTTATTATTAACTAAGAAGAGGGAGTGGGAGGTGCTATTGGCATCTGATAGGTAGAGACCAGAGGTGCACAAAACCGCCCCCTACAACAAAAAATTATCCAGTGCAAACTGTCAATATTGCCAAGAATGAGAAATCCCTCCCGTTCTAGGTGTTACATTCTGAAAAGGACTGAATCAAGATTTTGTATTTCCTGTTATATTTGTTGTTTTTTGTTTTAGTTATTGATAGGTATTATACCACATCTTGAGAATTAACCCACCTTCTCTGAGTTAATAATGTGTAATTAAATAATACCTCATTAATTCCTCTGTTGCTGAAATAGCTCATCAACAACTAAAAGATATCACATTGCAATGTTTTATGATAAATAGATAGTCCATACAGCTGCAAGAAGAAAATGAGTAGGTAGGTATATCTTAAGTAAGGCTAATACATTCCTCCTAGCTATGTGATAAATATAAATGATAGTGTTCAAGACTTGAATTTATTGCAGGAGGGAACCCATATATATGAATAAGTACCTGCTGTGTGAATATGTTTTGTCATATTTTTAAATCACTGACCTTTAAGGTAATTATTTCCATTTTATAGTTGGGAAACTGAAATTCAACAGGTTAAATGTGACTGAGTCACTATTAGAATGCAGTTTCCTGCGAGGCTATGGAGAGAAAAAAGGAATACTTTTGAACTACTGGTGGGACTGTAAACTGGTCCAGCCCCTATGGAGAGCTGTGTGGAGGTTCTTAAAAGACTAAAAATGTATCTACCATATGACCCAGCAATTACACTGCTAGGAATCTAGCCAAAGAACACAAAAAACTAATTGGAAAGGATATCTGCATTCCTGTGTTTATTGTAGCCCTATTTGCAATAGACAAGATAAAGAAACAAACCAAGTTCCCCAAAACAGATGAATGAATTTAAAAGTTATGGTGTATATACACAGTGGAATACTACTCAGCAATCAAAAAGATATATTCATGCCATTTGCAGCAACATGAATGGAACTGAAAGGGATCATGCTAAGCGAAATAAGTCAGAAGGAAAAAGATAATATCAAATAGTTTCACTTATGTGGAATATAGAGAAGCCGAACAAAAGGTCAAAAAAAAAAAAGAAAACTTGTAAGCTGGCCTTAGATTTGAGGCATACAGCAAGGTGGGGTAGAGGAGGGAGAATGGTAAAAAGAGGAGAGGGTATAGTGCAAGGGATTATAGTAATGGTTCCCACGTGCAATGGTGGTGGGAGAACTATGGGCACTACACCTGAGAGGAGTAACCAATTATTGTACAAGATGAACAACACTATAAGAAAATAAATTTAGATAAAAGAAAAATAGAATGCAGCTCCCTGATTCCAGAGCCCTTCATTTTTATCTTGTCTTTGAAGACTGGTTTTCGAAGTAGTTTGTTACATTTTTCCTTGAGAATGTTCTAGGTAGATTTTTAGAAGGCCAGTATACTTGATTTTCATTTTAAAGAATTGTAGTCTTTTCTAAGACAAAGATTAAGAATGGAGACAAATATCACTTTGTTGATGAGAACAGAAATGGATTAATTGCTATGTATTACTATGAACTGCTTTATTTCTTTACACCAGGGGGCCCAGTAGTGAAGTTTGAACTGAACTCTTACTGTGTACCCTGCCTGTCATTGTGTATATTGTGCTTTTGTCTTTCTGTAAGGTGAAGTATATTTTATGTGCTATTTTTCACCCCCAGAATTCCTCCCTGTAAGGGTGTAAATGAGGAAACCCAAAAAGCTCTGGATCGTTCTCTTCTTGATTGCACTTTCCGATTACAAGGTAGAAATAACCGCACATGGGTGGCAGAGTTGGTGTTTGCAAATTGTCCGCTTAATGGCACTTCTACCAGGGAGCAAGGTAAAATGATTCACACATTTTGCTTTTGTATGTTTCTGGATTATTTTGTTTTTGTTATTGATTGCTATTGATCTTCTCTTTCAATCCTGTTAGGACCATCCCGGCATGTTTATCTGACATATGAAAACCTGTTGTCTGAACCAGTTGGTGGTCGAAAAGTGGTTGAAATGTTCCTCAATGACTGGAATAGCATTGCACGATTATATGAGTGTGTTTTAGAATTTGCACGGTCTCTGCCAGGTATATTTGATGATCTTCCTTTGGAGGAACCGTTACCCACCCCCCCCACCCTCCTGTTTTTTAACTGAAGAAGTGAAACCTATACATTTATTAATTGATTGATTGATTGATTGATTGATTGAGACTAGGTCTCGCTATTTTTGCCCATGAAACCCCAGGCTGTTGTTGCCCGGGGTACCGCAGACTCAAGCAGTCCCCAGCCTCAGCTTTCCAGGTAGCTGGAATTACAGGTGCGCACCACCACGCCCAGGTATTTTTTTGGAGCTAGGTCTCACTACAGACCCCAGGTAGGACTCGAACCGTGATCCTTAGCCCCGGCCGCCTCATAGGCTGAAGCTTACAGGCACGAGCCACCATGCCTGGCTTATTTATTTGAGACTAGGTCTCACTATTTTTGCCTGTGGAACTGCAGGCTCACGTTGCCCGGGATACCACAGACCCAAACAGTCCCCAGCCTCAGCTTCCAGGTAGCTGGGATTACAAGCGTGTGCCACCACGCTGGCTACATTATTTTGGGACTGTCTCGCTATGTGCCCCAGGCAGCACTTGAACCACGATCCCTGGCCCCACCCGTGGCTTCCTAGGCTCCTGCTTACAGGCATGTGCCGCCATGCCCAGCCAGACCTATACATTATTTTTAAAAAACCTCAGAAGTATAAAAAGTTAGTTTTCCTTTTACCTCATACTTCAGTTTTCTTACCCAAGGAACAACTACAGTTAAGTTTCTTAAGTATCCAGAAATGTTTACACGCAGACATCCCATACTGTAATAATAGTACTTATTGAGAGTTTACCATACAATGTAAATCGTTGCTTGTGTTAACTCATTTAAACCTCACAGTCACCCTATGAGGTAGTTATTTCATTAGTCTTCATTTTACAAATAAACAAGTCACAGAAATGGAGAAACTTGCTGAAGATCACATATCTAGCAAGTGCCAGAGGTGGAATTGGATCCCCGATACTGCTTCAGTATATCTCCATTCCTGCCTTGACCCCCTTTTGTAGAAATGGAACTGGAAGCCTACTATCCATTTATGCTATTGCTTTCTTGGTTTTGCTTTTGCTTCTTTCTTTTAATTATATGTTAGAGGTCTTTCTATCTAGGCATATAATATTACCCATATGCTCTCTTTTTCAAATATATATTTCTTAATTTTGCATGTATGATCTTTATCAACTTTTGTTTCCTTTCTATGTAGACATACCTGCTCATTTAAATATTTTCTCAGAAGTTCGTGTTTATAATTACCGAAAACTTATCTTGTGTTATGGAACCACCAAGGGAAGCTCAGTAAGTCTATGAATTAATTAAAACTGAATTTCTCATAAATCTTTTAAAAATCAAGAACTTAAAAATTCTGAAAACTGCAATGAAATAATTCAGCGCTCAGATAAAAATTAGGGAAAAATAGAAATTTTATTACTTGATATAGAATACTAATGCTTAACTCTAATTGAAAACACAGATTAGACCCTCTTTGATGGGGCATATAATCTGAGTTTTGGACAATGTAATGTACTTTTGATGTTTGCATTTTTTTCTTCACTGGTTTCAAATCTTGGCTACATGGTTACTATTTAATAAGGATTATGTGTGAATGGTTTTCAACAGTATGGTATGTCTATGTCTTTGGTCACAGGATTATTAACATCATTTGATCCTATCTTAATCTTGAAGGTATTTCCCATAATCTATAGTTCTTTATTTTTTTTCCAGCCCATATGTAACGTCCTAAAAATTTAATATGAAAATTTAGCCAACTGACTTCTCTCTGGACTCTTCCACATCAAGTAATATCAGAAATTACTTGAGTGTTTCAAAATCTATTAACTGAAGGCATCTGTGTTGGGGTTGGTTTGCTTTCCCTTTGGTATAGTGCTCACAGGGATGATTCTAACTCAGTTCGAGAGAAAAATGAAAAAAATACTAATGATACTTTCCATAAAGTTTAATCAACATTTCTTCAGCATGTTCTCTTTCTGTTTTACCTAAAAAGTGGGCTATGTAACAAACACACATATGCTCAGCAAATGTACTGATTCATAGTAACAGCATATCTGGAGTTGTAGAGTCCTGGTTGAAGAGTTGCTTGCAAAAAAGACCTCATCTAGATCTTTGGCATTTGCCTTACTTTTGAAACATTAAGTCTGTTACTTTCTCAACTTCTGAAAAATGTCATTTATTTGATTTAGATTAGTATCCAGTGGAATTCCATACATCAGAAATTTCATATTTCTTTGGGAACTGTTGGCCCAAACTCAGGTTGCAGTAACTGTCACAATACCATCCTCCATCAGCTTCAAGAAATGTTCAACAAAACACCAAATGTGGTTCAATTATTACAGGTAATTAAGTTTATGTTCTGTTAAAAAATAAAATTCGGTCTCATGTATAACTCAAGAAATCATACAGACTTAGCTTTACTGACAGGGATGAGTGCCTTTGTCTTTTGTATCTTGCCCTCTTTTTTAAAAGTGTCTTTGATTCAAAGTGGTCTAGTTAAGGGAAAGTTTTATGAAATGTTCCAGAAGGATGTTGTCTCATTTGTGACAGTTGTACATAAAAAGTGGAGGTTTTATATAGCATTTATACACAACCAGTTGCTCTCACTGTGTTTGTTCCTTGTAGGTATTGTTTGATACTCAGGCTCCATTGAATGCCATCAACAAACTCCCCACTGTGCCGATGTTGGGCTTGACCCAGAGAACCAACACTGCCTACCAGTGCTTCTCCATTCTGCCACAGTCATCCACCCACATCAGGCTGGCCTTCAGGAACATGTATTGCATTGATATATACTGTCGGAGTCGAGGTGTTGTGGCAATACGGGATGGTGCCTATAGTCTTTTTGATAATAGCAAGTTAGTTGAAGGTTTTTATCCTGCACCAGGACTAAAGGTAACAGACTTTAGTATTATAACATGAATGCATACAAATAAGATCTCTAAAACAATTCCTTTGATGGTAATAATGAGGGGAAAGCAACCATTTCCTATTTAAATTTAATAAGTAGTCATATACGCATCATTTATTTAACTTCATTTTGAAAGAACCAGAAGATCTGATAAAGTACTATGTCTGCATATAAGATGATAAAATGTTTGTTGTTTCCTTACCCTGTGATAAATAAAGTGGAAGATACTGAAGAGTTATATTTGTTATTTGGAACTTTGAAGGAACCTTTTTTTTTTTTTTTTTTTATTTGAGACTAGGTCTCGCTATTTTTGCCTGTGGAACCGCAGGCTCTCGTTGCCCAGGGTACCACGGACTCAAGCAATCCCCACCCTCAGCTTCCCAGGTAGCTGGGATTACAGGAGGGACTTGAACCGCGATCCCTAGCCCCAGCCGCTTCATAGGCTGAAGCTTACTTGCACGAGCCACCGTGCCCAGCTTGGAACTTTGAAGGAACTTTAAAAAGTCTTTATCATTGGTTTTTGAGAAGGTTTGATTATCAGTTCAACTATGATGCCTCTTCCTCTCTAAGGCACACAATTCTTTCCTTTTTGCCTCTCCTTGCAATATGGTTAGGTAGCAATTTTGATTTAAAATCTTCAGTGTTCATTGTTCATTATTGTGAATTATGTAAATACTTCTACCAAACTTGCTATGGTACTTTCCCTTTCTTACACAACCTTTTAATTATTGATTGATCTACTTTTTTCCCTATCTTTACTTTCTCTACTTTGTGCTTATCACTAATTCAGGGTAGTCTCTCCTATATAGGCAACTGAACCTTCAGTATATTCACATATCAGTTGATTTCATCTTAGTGGTTTCATCTTGAAGATTTTTCACAGTCCTATGATCTCCATTCAGAAATGGTAGTATTCTAGACCTTTTGCAGTTTGACGTAGGAATCTGAGAAGGATTATGAAGGTGGGAGAGTCCTTAACTTCTCTCATGTTGTACACATCTTTTGACAAGTCTTTTTCTCCATTCACTCAACTGCTTGGTATAGTACCTCCTAAACAGCTTCCTATGGAGTGATACATGGGAGGTTAATTTGGGACTTTGTTTGTATGAAAGCCTTTTTAGTTTATTCTCATCTCATTGAGAGTGGCTTGTTGCTTGTTAAAGAATTCTAGGGCTGTGGTTGTTTTCTATAGGCTATTTTGAAAGCATTGTTTCATTGTCTTCTAGTTTCCATTGTGACCATTGAGACATTTAATCCTGTTCCAGTTGTTGAACCTTAGGAAACTAAGAGATCTTTCAGTCTGGAAGCCACAAAACCTTTTGCTCTGGGGCATTTCCTTGCACTCTTCCTCAGTTCTTGATTTCCCCTGATAGCTTTTTCTAATATCCTACAATTTTGATGTTGGGTGTCATGGAGTTAGCCTCTAATTGCCTTATTTTTGTTAATCTTATGTCTGTTTTGCCATCTTTTAAAACTTTTCCTAAAATACTTTGTTGTTTCTAAATGTTCCTTCTCTGACATGCTGTTCTATCTCGTTACATTATCTTCTGTTACCTCTTTGATTCCCATATAATCTCCATATTAGCTACCCTGCTTTTGCCTTGTTTTGATCTATTAGTGTCTTTTCTCAAATATTGGATCTTAACCCCCTGTTCATTTCAAGGTGAGACTTGTTGACTCTGGTCTTCATTGCAGGATAATCTGCTTGGGTCATTTCTTTGGGTGACTCCCAATGTCAGTGCTTTAGATCTAATTTTGTTGAGCTGGTATGAATACCAAGTAGCCAGATCTTCTGTATAGATAGTGTGCATCTGACTCCCAGTTTTGGTAAACAGGTAAAAGAAGAAAACTACCATTCTCAATATTAATATATGTAAACTTTAATCTCCATTCTTAATATGATGTTCCCTTTCTCAATTGACCTGGCATGTCCCTGAAGTCTAAGACCGTCCACCAGTATGATAGAGATCAGCCATATTCAGTGAGAGTAACACAAGCATAGGGAGAGCTGAAGTGTCTCTGAAAGAAACTTTCACCTAGTCTTATTTTCAGTTCCACCTTAATCCCCATTTCCAGGGGTATCTGGTGCTGTTCCTTCTTCAGTGTTTTTAAGATCTGGATGGAATTAGTTTTGCTTCTTTACAATTCCCACTGCTTGCTTAGGATACAACTTTCTCACACTG
This sequence comes from Uropsilus gracilis, assembly GCA_004024945.1. Taxonomy (NCBI): domain Eukaryota; kingdom Metazoa; phylum Chordata; class Mammalia; order Eulipotyphla; family Talpidae; genus Uropsilus; species Uropsilus gracilis. The sequence continues at coordinate 31,855 of PVHY01005930.1, read as the reverse complement.
GACAGTTTGTTACTACTTAACCATCCACTCTACGGTCTCCAGATTTTATTGCTGTTTTTTCTTCTATTCTCTTTTGTGTTTGTGACTTACTACTTTGAATTTCTGTTTTAGGAGTTTCAGTGAGATTATTGGGCGAGGAAGAAACATGAATCCATCATCTTTAGTTAGAAATCAGACTGTACTTTTAAAAGCTTTCCTAGTGATTGTGATAAACTTGTGATCTATATTTTTTAAGGTTGAGAAAGTTGAGGGTGTTAAAAGAAAGAAATCTGTCCTTGAAACAAACTTTGGTAGCCATACTCAGTTTCTATGATACAGCCTATAAAAATAAGACTGTCCCACTTTTGATGCTTCAAGATTGAGTCATATAAGATTAAAAGGAAAAAAATGACTCTGCTTTACTATATCCTACTTTCTAGGTTAAAAATTAAGAACTCTTCACTAAATAGGAAATGCTCCAAATCATTGAATTGACTTATATGGCCAACATACAACTTCTCCCCCCCCCCCCCCATTTTGGGTCAGAATAATACTTTGATATGTGAAGTTAAGGCATGCCAGAATGTATCTCTTCGAATTTTGCTAGCATAATATTTCTCAACTGATAGTATTTTTTATCTCAGATTTTTTTTTTTAGTAGTTAACCAAAAAAATTTTGGAAATTGTTTCCCTTAATTTCCCCTCTTGCCTCAAAATTATCTTTTCCAGGTTGTCCTAATATTAGAGGCCATTTGTCAAACGCATTTCAGACATGGGCATAGTATTTTTTTTATGTTAAAGTATTCTAAAATGATTAAAAATATCTCGTAAAATATTTGTACTAAAGTTAGGTAATCTAAATTGTACCTGTTTGTATCCATAGACATTCCTGAATATGTTTGTTGACAGCAATCAGGATGCTCGAAGGAGGTCTGTAAATGAGGATGATAATCCCCCTTCTCCCATAGGAGGAGATATGATGGATTCTTTAATCTCACAAATCCAGCCACCACCCCAGCAACAGGTGATGTTTAACTAAAATTCCCAGTGGTAACATATATGTCTAATTTAACAGGTTCTGCAGGTATCTGGGTTTCTTTGTTGGAAGGAGAGGCAGTCCTTGGTGGGACCAAGATGCCCAAGAAATCCATATGGAACAATAGGGACAGAGGGAGAAGCTTTCAGTGATGGAAAGTGAATAATATCAGAAATAGCATTGGCCATGTCAGAAACAACATTAACCTCAAACTCATGCACTTAAAATCATGTCAGATGATTAACCATGTGATCACAAAAGAGGATATCCAAATGGTTGGTAAACACAGAAAAGATGCCCAGCATACTTTGGCATCCCAGAAATAATTTAAAACCACAGTGAGATGATCCTCCACACCCATAAAAATGGCTTTAAAAAATTGATAATCCTTATCAATGTGAGGTATTAGGAGCAACTCTTAATTTACTACTAGGGGTTCAAGTATCTTGCAATGGTGGTTAGCCAGATTGCAGACTGCTAAAGCTGAACATTATGCATACCGTAGATTTATCAACATTACTCTTAGGTATACATGCAATAGAAATGCACACAAACACAACAATGTTCAGAACAACATTCTTTATCCATAATAATAACAACAGTATTTACCAAGAAATTGTAAACAATCCAAATATCCAACAGCACCAGAATGAGTGAATAAATTGGGGTATAGTCACACAGTGGGATAATTTACAAAAATGGAAAAAAAAAAAAAAACAAACCAGAAAGCTGCTACCTGGAAAAATGTGATAAATTTCACCAACAGTGAAAGCCAGATACTAGTTGAGTATATTCAGTATTTTTAGAAATGCAAAGAAACAGCAGAATAGTACTTCCTTCGGAAGGCAATAAAAATAAAGACATGAAAGGTGTATGAGGGAGGCCTCAGTAATGTTCTTCAGTATCTTGATTTTTGTGGCAAATACATTTGTGAAAATTCATAAAGACTGTATGTACACTTATGGTCTGTGTACTATGTGCAATTTGTACCACAATTAAAAAAATATACCAGGAAGGATTATATTGTCTTAGGTTTTTCATTAATGGAGTTGAAGGCAAGTATAGGTGAGTAGAGATCAGATTGAACTATTATTAACTCAAACTATGAAACATGAGTTGCACTATTTTTAATGTACTGTTAAGAAATTTAAAAATACTGCAATTTAAAAATGACATGCCATGAATTGAAAGACTTGCCTATTTTCATAGATATTAAAATAAGGAGGGGGTGGATTTCTTCCAATCCGTGAAATAGTAACAAAATGATAGATAAATTGGTGATGATGATTGATAAAATGAGCAAAAAATCATCTTGGAATGTAAGCAGTGGAATTGTAAGGTCAAGATTGAGGATTTGCTGTTTGTAAAACATTTTTAAAAAAGGGAGTTTTTTTAAAAACTTGGACTGTTGACATGTATTTTGTGTATTTTCATACCTGACATTTCCTATTGGGTAACCAGCAAAGTATGTAAATGTTAATACTGTAGCTATTTACTGAGGAAAACCACATGGGCATATTATACTTGTGGATGGCCATTAAACAAAATTTAATCTTCTTCTTAGCCATTTCCAAAGCAGCCAGGATCATCGGGCGCTTATCCTCTTACTTCGCCCCCTACATCTTATCACAGTACAGTTAACCAGTCTCCTTCTATGATGCACACACCCTCTCCAGGTAAGATATTACTTGTTCTCCTGTCATGTTCAACTTTCAAATTCAAAACAACACACGCACTGAGAAGCACTATGTCTGTAGCCTTAGACTTCAGAGAGAGACTCTCTGTCTGTGAGTCAGTATTTGCCAGTCATTCATTATTGTAGGGTTGTGAATTGTATTGATGTTTCAAGAGCACCTTTGAAAAGTTTGACTTAAGTGGAAGTATTGTCACCCAGAGTCAGACTCAGCACAACCTCAGAAATACCAATCAACAATGTGATCTGTATCAGAAGTCCAGCAAGCTAGGTCCTGCCTACCACCTGTTTTTGTTAATAAGTGTCCTTGACACACACCACACCTGTAGTATGGTTAGTTGCAGACAAGTATATAGTGTTCACTATGTGCCAAGCCCTCGTCTAAGCACTTTTATCTACGTAATCCCCGTGGCAGAGTCATGGCCTAAGTTCTCTCATTTGTAAAGGAGAGCTGAGACATGGAGAAATTAAGTCTCTTGGCCAGGTCACACAGCTAAATATGTAAATACAACACTTAAAGTAAATAAAGTTGGTGAACATATTGTAAGGTATTACATTAGGTATTATAGAAAAATTCTGTTACATATTGGTAGAGAATTTGAAACCTGAAAATAGTGGAAATAGTTATGGTAATGTAGGAAGTATTTTAATGTTTCATTTATTCATAGTTCTGGTAGCCATGGTTTCCCCTTCTTAATCTTAAAATAAAAACTATTCCTGTGGCTAAATACCATCTTTAAGCTTGTGTCTTCAAATTTTTATATCTCCCACCTAGGCCTCTCCTTGAGTCCTATATTTTCTAGCTATCTGTTCAGTATTTTCATGTAGATGTCTAGTCAACATCTGAAAACCAGCATGGCCAAAACTAAACTCCTTACCCTTCCCCCTGCCCATCCCCTTAACCCTATCCCCCACCCCCTGCAATCTTAACTCCATGCTGCTGCTCCCACAGATGCCCCATCTGAGTAAATAGCAACCCCTTTCTTCGTGCTACTTGGGCCAAATTTGGTTAGAATCATGTTAGACTCTTCTCTCCCACCCATATTCATTCTGTTACCAAATACTGTCAGCTCTTCAAGATGTAACCACTTTTCTGCATCACTAGCCATCTCTCATCTGAATTATTGTAGTTGTTTCTAACTAGTCGCCCTGCCCTATAGTCACACAGCAGGTAGAGTTTACCTTCTAGAACATAAGTTCCTGACACCTGCTACAAACTACAGCGATTTCCCATCTCATTCAGGCAAAACCCTAAGTTCTTAGAGTGCTCTGCAAGGCCCATGTGATCTTAGACCAGCCCCCATCCTGACCTTGTCTCCTACTCTCCCCTTCTCATGCAGTCATAGTCACACTGGCCTCCCTGTTATTTATAACTGCCGCCACCTTTGAAGCCTTTGCATTAGCTCTTCTGTTTGCCTGAAATATGTTATCCTGTAGATGTCCTCATGATGTAACCTTAACTTATTCCTGTCAACCCACCAGTCCCCTTGGAGAGTTCTTCTCTGGTTACTTTTATATTAATAACAGCACCTGCTTCCAACACTACATAATATTTGCACCTTATCCTGTTTTCCCTGTAACACTGATATGTTTGTCTTTCTCATTCTAATAGAATATAAGCTCCATGAGGATGCAATTGCTACATCCCTAGTACCTAGAACAGTGCGTGGAATGAAGTTACTATTTATGCCTACTTGTTGAAAGTGAATAAAGGGTACACTGGATGTTGAAAAAAGAATGTCAATATAAGAGCTAGAAATTAGGCCCCATGGAACTGATCTTTACAGTAATGAAAACCTTCCAGTTTTCCTTTGTGCTATTTATGGGAACTGACTTGTTCCTTTAGTCTAGAGTCTTAGTTCTTAGACAGGACATAATATGTGTCCTGCAAGATCATCTGTAATTATTTTCCTTTATTAGGAAATCTGCATGCTGCCAACTCCCCCAGTGGGGCTTTGAGAGCCCCATCACCAGCGTCATTTGTTCCAACTCCTCCCCCATCCTCACATGGAATCTCAATAGGACCAGGGGCCAGTTTTGCTAGTCCTCATGGTGAGTCCATATGTGGCATTTGTGATAGCAATAAGAGTTTGACATGAAAGTAATTTTCTTAATGAATTATTTTCTTTTTGTAAAATTAGCACTTGTGTGTTAGGGGAAAATAGTCACAGAAAATAATTCTTCCTAATCCCACCATGCAGAAATCTACCAATTAGTCTGTCTGCTTTGGATTTTTCCTTCCTTGCTTCTTTCACTCCCTTGCTTTTTCTCTTACCCTCTGCTTGCCTATCTGCTAACACCCATGTTGTTGCCTGTTCTCTGCTTGTCTGCTTGCCTCCCAACTCACACTCCCCACCCCCATATTGGGACTCTATAGAATGTATTGTTTGACAATTGAATTATTAACCTTTTAATAAGAAAGTTTAATAAGAAACTAAGAAAATCTACTTTGAATTGGTTCAAATAGAGATTGATAGAAGCGATAGCTAGTTAAGTGTTTCCCTTTTATCCCACTACCACCTAGTTCTTTCTAGAGGCATTCATAGTGCTATTAATTTTTCATGTTTTCTTGCAGAAATGTTTTATGCATACACAAGCACATCCCTGTGTATTGTTTTACACACATGACAGCATACTATAATGGTGTTGAGTCCCTTACTTTTTTCACTTAATGTATGCCAATACCATGCCAAATCAGAACATAAAAATAGCTTCTTTAGTTTTTACAGCTACGTAGCACCTGTGATTTTACATTTTACTATTAACATTTGCAGGAACATTTCTATCAATAAAAACTACATTGTTAGACTCAACGACTTCATATAGTATTCCCTTGTCTAGGCATACCATCATTTAACTGATCTTCTATTATGCATTTAGTGTTTCCATTCCCCCCCCAATTAAACATTATGTCATCTTTGCTCACATCCATGATTATTTCCTTAGATAAGTTCCTAGAAGTGGAATTGCTGTCTCAAAGGGTTTGAGAAATGCTAAAGCTTTCAAAACAATGCAAATTGCTCACCTGAAAGGCTGTACCAATTTCTTCTAGCATCGTACAAGAATGTCTTTTCCTCCATCATTGTCAACAACATTATGATTTGGAAAAATCTTGGTCATTCTAGTACATGAAAGATGGTATCTTATTGTTTAATATACATATCTTTTGTTAATGAAGTTGAATTTTTTAAATGTTCATTGGTCTTTATTGTTTATTGTTATATGCCTGATAGTTTATATTCTTTGCCTGTGACTGTGTGTATTTTCTCACCAATTTGTAAGACTTCTAAGTAAGGACCATTTACTCTGACATAGATGTATTTTACTAACCTATCGTTTGGTTATAAAGGTGCAAGTAATACGTTGAAAGTATTTGCAGATTGAAATTCAAGTATTAAATTGTTGAGGAAGTTGCTGCTTTCAAAATTAATTTGATTCTTGGTTCATTTTCTAGTCAGTATGATCTTCACTAAATAAATTGGGGAAATTTCCTCCTCTTCAACCTTCTCTTAATAAAATAGAAGCATAATTTGTTGGGGTTAGTTTTCAAAGCAGATTTCTGTTCCTGAAGAAGCTTTGGGGTTTTTTCTTGCTTCATGTTTTCAAACATGTAGTAGGTTTGTTACATATTATACACATTGGAGTTTTCATGAAGGTAAATTTCATCTTTTCTCAGTTTTTATATTAATGTTTATATTAAAAAATACATAAGCTGTGCAAAACATAGATTTGTGTAACGCCATGTTAAGAAGCATCGATTTGTGTAATGCCATGTTAAGAAGCATCATGCTTCAGTGGAATGTCTGTTGAATGAAACAATTATCACCATGTAAGGATCTGAATACTATCAAATACTTTGCAGTTATGAAGATAGTAGGTTTGAAAATCATATCTTTAATTGCTTATAGGAACCCTGGACCCTAGTTCTCCATACACTATGGTGTCACCAAGTGGACGAGTAGGGAACTGGCCAGGATCTCCTCAGGTGTCTGGCCCTTCACCAGCAACACGCATGCCTGGAATGTCACCAGCCAACCCATCACTACATTCTCCAGTTCCAGATGCTTCACATTCCCCTAGAGCTGGAACAAGTGAGTGTCATTAACATTATTATGTTCACTTTTAGAATAACCAGTGGATGATCTATTTAACTCCATCCTCACATTTGAAAGTCATGACCTACTTGTCACATGGGGAGATTTAATAACTCAGACTTCTACCCACTTTACACATAGGTCAGCAATAGTTGATTTGCAAAGTGAGGCAAAATGTAAGGATGTTTCTGAGGTGACTCTTAATACCTGTATTATGACTACTAAACTGCAATACTAGATTTTGAAGATATGTAAAGTTAAGGTATCTGACAAAATGATACAAGTTAACACAGACAAGAATTGTACAAGTAGGTTAGCTTTTTTCTGTGTGACTGTCAGTGACTTAAAACAATAACATGCATTCGCTCACCATTCTGCAAATTGGTGATTTGGGTTAAGCCCAGTTGTGTGACTCTTCCATGTTTTACTGACTGTTCTCTTGCTTTCATGGTCATTCCCTGTGTTGATTGGGGCCTGACTGGTCTAAGATGCCCCCAGCTGGACTGGCACACACTCTGCTCCATGTAGTCTCACATTTGCTCACAGACTTGTTCACCTGGAGCTGGTCAAGGTTCTAGGAGAGTGAGTGAAAGCCTAGGCTTGTAACTGGCACTGTGTTGGCTCCACCACATTTTTTTTTTTTTTTTAGAGAGTAGGTCTCACTATGTTGCCCGGGGTAGTCTTGAACCCACGGACTCAAGTGATCCCTGATTTCAGCCTCCCAGCACTGGGATTACAGACATGCACCACCACGTTCGGCTTTCCACCACATTCTGTAAGCCATAGCAAATCATAAGGCCAGCCTAGATTTCAGGTAGAAATATAGACAACCTTGAAGGAATAACTGCAAAGTCACATTGCAAGGCACCTGGCTGTGGGGAGGAGAATAACTACAGCCATTTATGGTAACAGAAAGCTAATCTATAACTGCTGTACCACAAAAAGTAACTGAAATAGTACAGCTAGCTTTAGAATGTCAAATACAGTAAAAGCAACAAAGGGAATAATGAACATATATTTATAAATGAAATGACATGTTTTCCTTCCCAAAAAGGTTCCCAGATGATGCCAACAAACATGCCTCCACCTCGTAAACTACCTCAGCGCTCCTGGGCAGCCTCCATACCAACCATCCTCACTCACAGTGCCTTGAACATTTTACTGCTGCCCTCTCCAACGCCAGGCCTCGTGCCTGGCCTGGCAGGTAGTTACCTTTGTTCTCCACTTGAGAGATTCCTTGGATCAGTCATCATGAGGCGACACCTTCAAAGAATTATTCAACAAGAAACGGTATGAGTACCTAGTGAACTCTTAAGTGGAGATTGTTGACGGTGGTGCTGAGTTCCCCCACAGAATAGGATCTGTACTAAAGTGACATTCCCTCAACTCTTGTACCAGCTCATAAAATTGTGCTTTGTACCTTATGCTAGTATTAAAAATAGACCCCTCTATTTTCTTTTCCATTCTTACATTAACATATTTCTGAATTTTAAAATATATTGCACTGTGGCTAATATGAACCTGAAAACGGGTCCCCACAATATAGTTAAGTGCATCTAGGATTTTACTTTGCAGAGAATAATAGCATATGAGTAACTACTTGCACTCTAGAATGCCCTGGAAGCAGACTGACTTTGAATCTGAGTCTCCATTGAAAGAAAACGATGATCACAAGCATGAAAGCTACTTTTCAAATACATGAACAATGAATTGTTTTAAAACCCTCATAGAAAAGAATAACCTAGCCTGTAGAGTAGTTCAGAGTTGAGAACACTGGGTTTAGTGTCAAGCTGCCCGAGTTTCTAGCCAGACCATGCCACCTGCTAGTATGAGCTTGGACAAATTCCTTTATCTCTTTGATAATAGGAAATAATTGTGTCTACTAACTTGTAACAATTGTGGGACTTTGAAATATTTTATATGAAGCTCTTAGCATATCTTGTTATTCAATACATACATACTAGTTATTTGTAATTGTTCTTATTGATAAATGTATATGTTATTGAGGTCGTCAGGATGGTGAATGTTTAAAATGTTCACTTATAGCAGCAAGCTATATTTTACGCATTATATCCAGATTTGAAAAAAAATTAACCTAAAATCACTAAATTAGTATTTAAAATGATAATTATCAAACCTGTGATCTAGCCACTTACATGCCCTCTAAGCTTTCAGTTCTTTGACACTCATTTTGATCAGCAACCTAATCAACATACTAGGCTAGATTCCAGTAAACTGTGGACTAGAGGGGCCTACTCCTACCTACCAATTTGTTTTTGTGTGTTTAAAAAAAAAGTTTTACTGGCACACAGTCACAACTATTCATTTACAGTCATGTCTGTGGTTGCCTTCAACTACAGTGGCATCATGGAGTAGTTGTAATACCCCATATAGCTTAAAATAATTACTCTCTGACCCTTTACAGAACAAGTTTGCTGACTACTGGGCTGGCATAAGGCACCAATCATGATTTAGCGTGTTATAATTGTCCTCTATTTTTTCTTCTAATGTGCCAGTTTGAAAACAAAGATCATTATGGAAAATTTTATGCATATATAAAAGTAGGTGAGCCTCTGTTTTTATAACCCACCTTTAACAAGGAACTCCCTCAATACTATTTTACCTATAGTTTCTCCCCCTAGATTGTTTGAAAGCAAATCCCAAACTTTTCCTCCATAAATACAGTCTATTCCAGATGTCTAGTTGGTGTCCACATTTCCCCGGTTGTCAGTTTTTACAGTCTGAATCAGAAACCAAAGAAACTTTTTTTGAAGACCTTTTAAGATACAGATTTCCCATCCATTTCTCCTTAACATGGTTTATTTGTTGAAGATACCAAGTCATTTGCCCTATAGATAACCGCTCCATCGAGGCTGCTTCCCATGGGAACCATTAGCATTCTGACCTGAAAGTTCTGTAATGTTGATCAGTGTTGCATATCTAAATACTGGATTCAGGTTCAAGTTTGTTGTTCTTTTGCAAGAAGGTCATAGGTGGCAGTCTTCCATCAAACAGTATATGCCTCTCTTTGCCAAGTTGTTAGCAGTTGGTGCTCGGTGCCTAAATACCTTTGTTTTGGAACAGCTATCAACTTAATGTTTACCTTTGAAACAGTTCTATAGGTAACATTTTCATTTTCTCAGTCTTACGTATTATTTCATGGTGATTTGATGGATCCTCCTTGTTTTGCAGCTACAGCTGATAAACTCCAATGAACCCGGAGTGATCATGTTTAAGACTGATGCACTGAAATGCAGAGTAGCCCTTAGTCCCAAAACCAACCAAACACTTCAGCTAAAAGTGACACCTGAAAATGCAGGACAGTGGAAACCTGATGAACTTCAAGTTTTAGAGAAATTCTTTGAAACAAGAGTATGTATTAATGATAATTTTAATATAATCGGTGGAACAGAAGAGTCATGGTAAGAAGAGTAACTTGCTTTATTTATCCCTGTAGGTTGCAGGACCACCATTTAAAGCCAATACTTTAATAGCCTTCACCAAGCTGTTAGGAGCTCCTACACACATCCTCAGGGACTGTGTGCATATTATGAAGCTAGAGCTGGTAAGTTATAGAGAATCACACACTTTTATAAGCAAGATCTGTTTGAAGAGATTGGAGTTGATGGAAGTAGTGTTTATTGGTTTTCATCCACTTAGGTTCTATTTATTTTTGCTTAATTTTAACTTAAATTTTATTTGTCTTTGCAGAAGTAACACAATCCTCTTTTATCTAAGGGAAAATTCCCATCCATTCTGTTTAAGTCATCTGTTCCTTCTCCCTAAGGGCATCCAGAGGCAAACCACTGGGTTTGCCTCTCATGCAAGCATATACATATAATTTACTCTTCTTACTCCCAGATAATGAAATAATCTTCCGATAGTTTCTTTCAGTGCTGTTGAGTGTTCATTTTTTTAATTATTTGAATTGTTGATCCATTTTAAAGATATTGGTGTCAAATGGGAAATATGGATCCAACTTTTTCAGATGCTTCTACTTGTAACCACTTATGAAAACCTGCCTAGTAATCATTTATGAAAGATCTGTCATCTCTAGAAGGTTTTCAATTACTCTTCTTTTCTATGAAAACATACAATTATATAAATAGAATCTATGTGGCCGTTAAATATATTTTTCCAATCTTACAATTGTTCTTTCATCTTAATATTTCTGGTATTATTTGGGGTAATTCCAAATACTTCTCTTTTTTTTTGAGACTAGGTCTTGCTATTTTTGCCCGTGGATCCGCAGGCTCACGTTGCTCAGGGTACCATGGACCCAAGCAATCCCCAGCCTCAACTTCCCAGATAGCTAGCTGGGATTACAGGTGCGCGCCACCAGCCTAGTTATTACCACTTAAGTTTTTAAAGGAGTAAATATGTAGCTAAAAAAGCACTAGTTGATACAACTTATCAACAGTTTAACTAGTTTGTTTTAGAGGAGGAGTTGGAAATGGAACTGGGAGGTCTAGCTTGGCACCAGTTAAGAATTCCAGGTATTAGAACTGGTTTAGGCGGTGGAGGGTGAGATATGGCCATGCTCTAAAACATTTGTCTGGTAGTGACAAAGATGGACTGACTGGGAAAGGCAGCCACTGGGACCATTGGAGGGGCCACAAGGCAAGTAATAAAGTCCTGAGGTTGGTGATGTCAGTGGGAAGAGGGAGGAAGGGAAAGGAATAGATGTCAGAGACACTGAAGAGAAGCCTTAGGAGTTAATGAAGAGGAAGGGGAGGAAGGGGGGGGGAGTATGTTAAATAAACCCAGAGTTGACTTTTTAGTATCTGCTTGCATATACATCCTTTGAAAAAGTTACAGATTTTAACTTTGTGTTCTATTGATGATGAGTATGGAATAAAATTCCAAGCTGGCCGTGGTGGCGCACAGCTTTAATCCCAAGTGTAGGATGGGAGGCTGAGACTGGGAATTGCTTGAGTCCGTGGGTTCAAGACCTGCCCGGGGCAACATAGCGAGACCTAGTCTCAAAAAATAGCTAGGTGTGGTGGTACGCACCTGTAATCCCAGCTACCTAGGAGGCTGAGGATGGAAATCGCTTGAGTCCAGGGCACCTTGGGCAACTAGAATCTGCGGTTCCCCAGACAACATAGCAAAACCTAGCCTCAAAAAAAAAAAAAAAAAAAAAAAAACAAAATTCCAACCTTTTAGATTACTATACTAGAATATAATTTTGAACGTTCATATGAGTTTATCATGTTTTTTTGTTTTTGTTTTTTTTCCAAAATAGTTCCCTGACCAGGCAACACAGCTAAAATGGAACGTTCAGTTCTGCCTAACGATCCCTCCCAGTGCACCACCAATTGCACCTCCTGGGACGCCTGCTGTGGTGCTGAAATCCAAAATGCTATTTTTTGTAAGTACACGCAGTGCGTGCGTGCGTGAGTGGGTGTAGAACTTCAGAGGAAAACTTCCACAATGTCAGGATAATAGAGCAACTTTTGGATAACTACAGAAGTTATCTATTGCTGCCAAACATAAGCCCACCTTCTTAAATTATCAGTTTAAACTTCATGTAGTTCTGGTTCCTCTAGTAATAACAGGAATTTATTCAGCAATCTAGTTGTATGACCATTGCATCTTAGTCATAATATTCAATTCTTTGTCCCTTTTCTTGTCCTAGTTAATTTTCTTTTCCTTCATGTATCTTAGTCTGGCAGTAAATGATAATACCTTTGATAAATCTGATCAGATGTTTTATTTTCTTACGATGTTTTTATTCTCTTTGTATGTTTACAGCTTCAGCTAACTCAGAAAACGTCAGTCCCTCCCCAAGAACCTGTTAGTATTATAGTTCCCATCATTTATGACATGGCTTCAGGCACAACCCAGCAGGCAGACATTCCCAGACAGCAGAACTCTTCTGTTGCTGCTCCCATGATGGTCAGCAACATTCTGAAGAGGTTTGCAGAGATGAACCCACCACGACAAGGTACATGACCAGTAGATGGTATTTTATTGCATATATGTTGTAAAAGTTCTTACGTGAGAGATTTCCCCCTTCTCCCTGCTTCTCCCTCCTGCCCAACCATACCTCCCACTCCTAGTAATAGAGCTCTGGTTGGCCATGGCCCTCAATGTCTGCCTGTCACTTTCTTCTTTTCTCACACTGGTTCTTACACTGGTTCTTCATTTTTGTCCATGTCTCTGCTGCCTGGATTTTAATTTTGTTAGTGATTTACTATTGGGACTGACCCAGTTGCTAATGCCAGAAGCTTGTATTTATAATACACATTGCCACGAAGCCCTAGGTAGGATGATAGAATTTTCCATGGCTGTGAATTCCTGCCCTACCATTGATACCTGCCACTCTGTACATCACCAAGTGGAAATGCATGTTGGTTTCTTATATTTCATGGTTCAATCATGAATAGAAAAATATCATTCAAAGTTCTGTATCTTCTAAATGTTTTGTGAAGAATAAAAGCTGATACAAATGGCATCACTGCTTTTGGGCTTCTTATGTAAGTGTCAGGCGGGTGCAAGTGAACCTTTTTGCCAAGTGCACAATGAAGCTCTCAAACTGAACATTCTCACGGAAACCAGACTTTCTGGCAGATAAACAAGGCCCCTTCAATAGAGGAGTAGCCTACATTTACACATAACTCCTGGCAGTGCTAAATTTTTGGTTATGAAACATAAAGCTCAGCAAGGAGAACTTTGCTTCCATTTTCCTTATTTCTTAATATTAAGCACATTAAATAAAATTTTGCTTATTTCTAATATTAAGGAAGTCCTCTATCCATTTAATACAGCATAACAGATAACAGTTTTTAAATGAGGGAAAGTTGTTCTCTGAAACATTTTTAGGTACCACCATGTCAGCATTTTGGAAATAGGAATCATGGGAATAGTTCTATATTTAGCTATTTGTTTCCCCGTATTGTATATACAGGCAAGTTCTCTAGTTTGTAAGGAATGCACTGGGCAGTAGAGAAGGGTATGCTTCTTTTGTTGTAATAGTTCTTCCACTTCTTACAATTTTCCGCTTTCATCCTTTGACTTATCTCTTCTTTCAGCTAAAAATAGGTCCTTAAAAGTCAAAGTTTAAAGCTATCAGGATTTCCAAAGTAGCAGTCCAGTAGAACTTTGATAGTAAACACCATTCTCTCACAAGCAGATGACTGCCATTATCGTGTCTTGTGGGAATTTAAAATTAAAAGCAAAGACTATTTTGATCCTGTTGGGATCAAGCAAGTTTACCTACCTACCAATAGTGCAAATATGTTACTTTTTAAGAAATTGTTGGGATATTTTGCAAGTGTTTTTTCTTTTATATCTACCTCAGACTGATTAAACCTTTGAATTTCATTTGTTTTCTGTGCTTGAATTTTCCAACAGTTGGAGATAAAGTTAGTAATGTGCGCTGTGCACATCCTGCCCTTTACTAGAAGGTCTTCAGTTCTCTCACTCCCAGCCACTACAGTGTTAGATCATGTAATAGAGAAGGAATCCAGCTTTTGGTTTGTAATATTTACAACTATTTTGAGGTAATTATATAGAAATATATTTATAAGAAGGAAGATGCAGAGTATTTGTTTCTTTTGAGCAAATTAAGAGGATGACTCATTAGCCTGGCCCTTTCCCTCAAATAGATCTTGTTCTGGGACTGTTGGAATGCCCTACCTCAACTAAGAGAAGGAGTTCTCCCTCCTCTCCTCCCAAAGTCATGCAGTGAAGTGCTTTTAAGAAAAATCATTTTACTTTTGTATTAATTTTAATGTCGAACTCCAGTAGTTGAGGATTTCCTTGAAATTTGGGAGAAAATTTCAATAGATTATAGCATACTACACTGTTCAGTATAATTACCAGTAGCTATGTGTGACTATATAAATCTAGTTTAATTTAGAAATCAGCTCCTCAGTCACACTAGCTACATTACAAGTATGCTCAGTAGCCACAGTGCACACACATAGACTATCTCTCATCACAGAAAGTTTTGTTGGACAGTACTGCCTTTTAATCTGACCCATTAATGCAACTTAAGCACGCCATTTATGCGGAAACTAATGCACACATATAAAACTACATCTTACTAGATTCAAAATGCATAAAACAAGTTATCAGTAGCCTTGAAACCTAACTTTAAAGCTTATCTAGCGCTTCAGTGTTTCTTTAGAGAAACTCTAGGCATATCTTCTTAAATTCAAATCTAACTGGGACTTGCTCAAAATTTCCTCATTAGGAAAAAACAAAACCCAAACCAAATATTATCTCAATACTTAACACTAAAGCTTCATCCCCTATAACGTGCAGTTAAAAATTTAGTCATTTATTTTGATCTTTAAAGTTCTTGCTACTTTTAGATTTAATTACCCCTACCCCAACCGGTGTGTTAACATCATCTTTCCTGTATTGCGAATAGCTAATGACCATTTTTCTCTGTTGCAGGTGAATGCACAATATTTGCAGCTGTTCGTGATTTAATGGCTAATCTTACACTGCCCCCTGGTGGGCGTCCATAGACACTATTGTTTTTAAACCAGGAAGGCTGACAAATGAGACAAAACTACAAAAAAAAAAAAAAACAAAACAAAACAAACAAAAAAAACACTGAATTCAGCCTTCACTTTAAAAAAGAAAAAAAGGACTTTTTTGACTTTAAGAACTAAATATTCTAAACTGGCAAAATTTTTCAGGGTGCACTTCTTTCATCAAAAAGACCATCATTCTTTTGTATAGTGAACTTGTATAGTGTGTTTAAAATGGGACACATTTCAAACTAGGTAATACATCAGTGTCCGCTTGCCAGTAATAGATTTAATATTCTGTTTTATACTATAAAGTTATGGAAATGCCAAACTTGTTTATTTAATTGTTTTCTTATGTTTTTGGGTGTAATAGTCCTTTTTTTTTATTTTTGTTTTGTTTTTTAAGGCAGGTCTGTCATTTTTGAATACTGTAAAACTGTGATAAACTTTATATTGAAGCTGTATTTTAATATGACCGCTTTGAAACCTTACATGAAAATGTTCTGGGAGTTGTTATAAACACATCCCAAAGAAGCAATATTTAATAAAACTAGGTTAAAAACAAACCAACAAACAGTGACACTCACTTGTGTGTATATCAGCTCTGTAGACTTCTCAGGGCCTCCCTTCATCTTTAACCTGGTGGGGGCCAGTAATTAATTTCTAATGACACGTCTGAAATTTGACCAAAACATCTACTTCTTTGTTCCAAGGTTAATTCATTTTCTTCAAACATTCCTCACTTGCCTGGTGGGTAACATTTAGCACCTTGGTTATCTTTCAGTATAGGATTTGAGTAAAAGAAAATAACCCAGTCTTTGAGAAGAGACAATGAATAGCTAGGGGATCAAGGATCCCAGATACTACAATCATTCTCATCTGTTGCGAATGTGGGAACTTTTTCATAGGCAAATTTAGTTTATTATGCTTCTACATACAGCATTAATTAGGAAACAAGAACTTGAATGCTCTACCATTGAGTGAAATTTCTGAGATAATTTCCTTATCTTGCTTAACTTCCCCCCCTTTCCTTCCCAACCAAAATTGGAGTTGTTTTAAACAGTCCCATTTTAATTCATTGTCAACAAAATGTTAAAATGTTTTACTTGGAAGAAGCCTGGTGCAGGCCCTCTTTGGAAGAATCCAAGATCCAGGGCCTGTCCAGGGTCAAGTGGAGTTTCTGATACTGACACATCATAGCAGGGTTTCTTTTTGGAGCACTAAGTGTCTCTCCTGGTCAGTCAGGGACTTTGAAGCTTCAAAGAAAATGATCTGAAGCAAAGGTCTTCTGATGATTTGATGTTATTTGGGAAAGTTTTTAAAATATTAACACCATACTGAATTTTTGGTCACAGTAATATAGGTTCTCCATTAAATTTTAGATGCTCTAATTCCATTTTAAGATGATTTGAGCTTCTGTAACTATCAACTACTAAATTCTAATTTCAAGCATCTCGCTGCAGTTATATCATCTGTTCTCTGCTTTGCTTGACTCTCTATCTCTGGTCAGAGTTTCAGAGTTGAGGCCTTCTTTTACCCTTCTTCTGTGTCTTATTTCTGCCTTCATCTCCTGCTTTTCGCCCAATTCTGCCACTATCAGGAGCAGCTTGCTAAACTTTTATTGTTCCCTTAACTTACCTTTTCCTGTTTAGTGTTCCTTCCAATGGTAACCACATCAGTTTGGCATTCTAATATGTCTTGTTCAAGGGTCAGTCCTTTTCTATTTGAATCCTTTCTTTCATGTAGAAATCTACATGTCTATATAAGAAATGTATTTTTTATCTGCAGAATGCCTCAAATTTACTTTAACTTTTCAGCATTTTCCCTTTTTAAGTGTGGTTTTGAAATGTTAGTTGCTTTTTTAAACATGGTGCATTCAGTGGGCATTTTATTCCCTAACTATAACTTGTTTCTGAATGCATTGTACAAATCAAAAGTAAGATAGGATTTGAGACACAGGATTTACTTTTGATGCTTATTAAAAGTAAACCCGTGATTTTGAATTTTGATATCATGCTTGGCACTTGGAACTGATATATACTTTATTAAAGCTTGAAAACACTAACATTTGAATCTTAGGTTTCATCATAAACCATGTCTTTTGCCTCTTTTGTTACCGTTTGTTACCCAAGTTCAATCAAAAGGACTGGATGCCCATAGTGATTTTTCCTATTAGATGGTTTGGGTCCTAACTTTTTAAGGTGTTTTCAATGTGATTTTAGTAATTTCAGTAATAAATAAAATTTATACAAGTTTCAGAGAACTACCAACTCTCTAATTTTCATGACCGTGTTTTAGATAGTAAATAATTTAGTACTAGTTTAACCTTGAAGGAAGAATTGGCACTTATATGCTACCTTTTCCCCATTTGCTTAAATGTTATTGTACAATGTATTTAAGTACTTTAGAAAAATTAAAGAAGCAGCGAAAACTTCAACAGACTATGTCAAGGTTAATAACAGGTTGAACCTTAAATATGAAAAATAACTGAGTGAACTAAGTGCAAGCATAAACTAAAATATATTAACAGTGAATTTAAATACCATTAATAACTTGACTGTGTTGCATTTATCAGTAACCTATTCAGCCATAGGATCCTAATAAGTGGACAATGAATGGTTAATTTGATAACTTCAAGAAACATTAACTTTGCTGCTTTAAATTCCGATCCCATTTCAACATACAACTTGTTAATTTCTCTCATAATTTTCCCCACAAGAAATACCTATTACAGTTTAATATTTATCATCTAGGTGTTCTTGATAAATCAATATATAGAAATTTTAAAGAGAACTTTCATTCAAGAAACTTTAGGGACAGAAAAATAGCTCATTTGTTTCTTGTGAAATTTTCATTTGGCTTGATGAGAATGGACTAAGAAGGGTAGCACAAAGTTAGTAGTAAAGTTATTAAGAAAAAGCAGAGGCCAGCCAGCATTGTACTGCACACCTCCAGGAGACCACCAATCTGCTTATGATTTTCTGTAAACTACTGCTTTCAAGTAGCCAGTGGTTATTTAAAATGCCTTGCCCACGGATATGACATGCTGATGAAAGGCACATTTAGATCAACATAAAATAGCTAATATTTGCTGAGAACTTATACCACCAAGGCACTGTTGTATCTCAGTGTGTATTTAATCCTCACAACAACCTAATAGGTAAGTATTAACATCCTTTTATAGATGGGTAAAGCCCAGAGAAATGAAGGAGTTTGCTGACACCAAATAAAGACTGCTTAAGATCAAACATCTAAAAAGGGGGGTCATTTGAGTCCAGAAAGTACCCCTAAGCATTATGCCACTTTTCTGGGACAGAGTCAGGGGATGGCTTCAATGTTTGCTCTCTTCACATAACTAAGATGACAAAACAATGACCTAAGTTAGATGCTTCAGGGTCAGGAAGAAATCCTTCCCTGGTTTAGTGCTGACCGTTCTTTGACTTGTGTCACCTTGGCACACAGCTGGCTCATAGATGTGCAGTTCAGGCATCCACATTTCACAGCCTGATTTGCAACGGTCAATCTGTCTTTAAGAACCAGTTAAACTTTCTAGACTGTAAGACAAAGAACATGAGTAATTTAAGAAGTGTGCACTGTACACTGAGCACTTTACAACATCTCAACATCTCTACAATGATGTGAACCGAAAAAGTACGGACGTGGAGTGGAAGTCGAATCAGCCTGGGTGGTAGGGCGGGGTGGGGCTTAGTTTGAGGGAACAGAGAAGAGGGCGTCAAGTTTCAGGCAGAGGCTTTCTGGGCCAACCGAGTACTTACACGTCCACTATTACGTAGACTGGGGCGTGCCGACGTGCCCCAGGAAGTCAGAACGCCCCGCCCAGGGAACCCGGGCGCCGCGCGGATCGCTCTGCCACAGGCGTTTAGGGGCGGTCTCTGGGCGGAGCACGCTGATCGTGACGTCGCTGGGAACGGCTGAGTTTCCGCGCCTGCGCGCTGCGGTCCGCCCCGCCCCACGCAGCCCCACCCCGTGGCCCGAGCCCAGAACTGAACATGGTGCTTTTTGAGCTGGCTGCGCGCCTTAACTGTGCCGAATACAAGAACTGGGTGAAAGCGGGCCACTGCCTGCTGCTGCTGCGCAGCTGCCTGCAGGGCTTCGTTGGCCGCGAGGTCATCGCCTTCCACCAGGACCTGCTCGCTGCTGTCCGGGGCTTGGGCTCCCGTGCCGCCTGCTACAGCGTCTCGGGGTGCAGCCCGCGCGCTCGCCAGGTGAGCATCTGGGCCGGCACCTTGACTACCGCCCTCCACCTCTTACCCATCCCAGTCCTCGCATTTCAGTGTCTCGTGCCCTTCCTGCAGCATGGCCGATAGCATGCCCTGGGCTCCAAAATTCCCGGAGTCCGTCCCTCCCTCCCTCCCGCCCTGCACCTCCTCACGGCCGCCCCCTGTAGTTTCAGCCTCAGTGTCAGGTGTGCGCAGAGTGGAAACGGGAGATTTTGAAACATCACACCAACAGAAATGGAGACGTCCACTGGGGAAACTGCCGGCCAGGCCGCTGGCCCGTGGACGCTTGGGAGGTGGCCAAGGTAAGTACCTGCAGATGAGAGGGTAGGCGGACCCAACCAAGTAGGGGTGACCCTGCATGTGTGGAAGCCCAGGCCTCATAAACAGCTATTGGGACATTGATCTAGGGTCTAGTGTCTGAGCAACTGAGGGATCATGTTGGACCCAGCGAACTTAATGAAATAAAAGCTGACTTTCTTCTGCTTATTTCCTGAAGGCATTTGAGTTTGTTCCTGCTTGGAAAGATTTCACAACAGGAGAAACATGGAATGCTTTTTTGTTTAATGAATTTTTATTGAGGTAGTGTTGATTTATAGAATGAGATTTTAGGTGTGCAGCATTTTAATTCCAGATCCGAATAGTCTATGTCATGATCAGTACCAAAATTCCACTTCGTCAGTCACCATGCCCTTGACCCCTTTTACCCATTTCACCCACCTACCTAAGGTGTTTTTTGAGGTTAGGCTTCTTGGTAGTTAGTTCTAGGTAGTTAATTCATTATAGCTATAGAGTGCCCTGACGATGGCAGGGTAAGCCAAGGGAAGTTAAGTAAATAGAAAGGACCTTAAGTGCCTGACTAAAAATGCATTGGGAAGATACTGATGAAGTAGGTAGCCAGATTGGATATGGTAAGACCATTTTCAGAACTTGGCAATATAACTTAACTTACTAGCTGGGTAGGTTGACGATTTTTTTTTTCAACTTTTTGATGCTTGTCAGAAGTCCACAGAGTGGGGAGAGGCAGTCAGAGGGGCTTCCTGGTACAAATTAACATTTGGAGTTAATCTGCATGCTAGCTAGTCAGTAATAGGAACAGACTTCGTGCCTGGGAAGCAAGCATGAGTCCTGGCTCAGCTACTGTATTGTGAAATTGGAATCTTTCTGTGGCCTCCAGATTTTGGCTGTAATGTACCAGTAAACCCACCATACCTACACCCTCCCCCCTTTTTTTTGATTGTTGCTATCACCATAGAATTGCCAGTTTCTGCTTTTACCTAAAAAAGGAAAAAAACAAACTCCCCCCCTTTACTGTGACTGTCCCTCCCCTATGGTCTGTTTCTGCTTTTGTGATTCAGAATCCTTTTGATGCCCACATCACCTATTTATGCCACTTTTTGTTGCTGTCACCTGCAGATCTTCTGTTCTTCCCTTGTTTTTACTCTAACTCCACCTCCTTTTTTCTCTTTTCTTGGAACTTGTCTGACCCAATCCCAGCCCTAATGACACCATTGTCTGCTTCTGCTCTGGAGGAAAAATCTCCCAAGGGAGCTAACTGGTTTCACTTTCAGTTCTTGATATGGAACCCCAGTAGTCTGGCCTTGTCTCTATAGGCTCCTGTTTCTGAAGACTACTATTGCTTCTTTCCCTCCCCAGTTCCTACTCCCATTCCTGTCTCACTCCTAATGACTAAGTTTGCTCGTTTCCTGAAGTTCATGGATGCCCCCCCCACACACACAGCGCTCCCATACATGCTTCACCTTTTTACCACATCTACCAACCTACCTCCATGTGCACTGATGTCTTCTATCTGCTAGAAGGAAGAAAAAACAGGTCTCTTACCTCTTTACCCCTCCACTTATATATGCTCGATCTTATCCCCTCCCACCTACCCAAAGACTTTGTCTTCAGTTATCCACTCTGCTTCCCTCCCAGCTTATTCCCGTCACCATACAAATAGCTTGAGTATGGCCCTGGTTTAATTTTTTAAAAAATTAATGGAGTAACTATTTGACAAAATTGTTATACAAAATAAAAATATACACACAAACATAATAGCACTATACACAATAACTGAAAGGTGGAAATAACAGAAATGCCCATCAACTGGTGAATGGACAAATAAAACAGTCTCTCCAGCCATGAGAAGGAATGAAGTTCCCGTACATGCTACAACAGTCGATGAACCTTGAAAACATGCTAAGGGAAAGAAGCGAATAATAATGATTCCATTTATATGAAGTGTCCAGAGCTGGCCAATCTAGAGACAAAAAGTGGATTAGTAGTTGCCTCGACCTTTGCTTGCCAGTGCTTAGAGGATTTCTTTTTGGGGTGACGGAGTTGTTCTTAAGTCAACTGTCATGATGGTTGTGCAACTCTGAATATATAGAAATCACTTAACTGTACACCTAATTTGTTATTAAGGTATAATTGACACAACGGTATTTTAGCTTCAGATGTACCACATTATAATTCAGTATTTGTGTATATTGTGACGTGACCACTACAGTAAATCTAGTTAACACCTATTGTCATACATAACTTTTCCTTGTGATGAGAATTCTTCCAGTCTACTCTCTCAGCAACCTTCAAATACACAACATGGTATTATTAATTTTAGTCACCACGGGATATCCTTATATGGTATGTGAATTACACCTCAGTAAAGTTTTTTTTTTTTTTTTTTGAGACTAGGTCTTGCTATTTTTTCCCGTGGAACCGCAGGCTCTTGTTGCCCAGGGTACCACAGACTCAAGCAATCCCCAGCCTCAGCTTCCCAGATAGCTGGGATGACAGGCGCATACCACCATGCCCAGCTATTTTTTTTTGGAACTAGGTCTCGCTACGGGCCCCAGGCGGGACTCGAACCGCGATTCCTAGCCCTGGCCACTTCATAGGCTGAAGCTTACAAGCAGGAGCCACCGTGCCCAGCCCACCTCAGGAAAGTTATCTAAAAAGTATTTAAATAAGTACCTGTACAGTAAAATTTAAAAAGGAAAGTTTGCCTCAATTGGTGCCTTTCAGCTATGTCTCCATTTCTGTCTACTCAGTAACACTTCTCACAAAGAGGGCTTTATGCCTATTCCTTTTTTCTCAGCTCCCATGGACTCTTTGCCCCACTCCTGGCTTCTGCCCCTGCCACCCTACTGCACCTGTTGGCAGGGTGTGTGGGACTTTCAGTTCTCCCTCATCTCTTGAACATTCTGCACTGCTAACCACTCTTATTGATGCTTCGTGGCATCATTCTCCTGGGCCTCCTGCCTCCCTCATCCCTCCTCAGCCCTCTCCTGATTTGAGTCTCTTTGGCCTTTTACAGGCCTCTTCTGTTCCCCCTCTTCTCTGGTAATATTACCTTGGCCTATGGAGTTAAATATAAAAGGTTATGTGGGTAAATGAGTTGGTCAGGCTTTTTGCCCTTCTGCCATTGGCCTCTGTGAACAGCACCTATGCTGTTGCACCCTGTCCATGATTGTAAACACCTGGGCCCACTGAGGGATGGGTGAGTAGGCTCACCTGGGCCTGGAAGGAGGAAATAAAGGGGCAGTGTCACCCTGGGAGGAGAGCACGGGAAAGGAGAAAATGTGAAGAGAACAAGAGAATGCCAGAGAGGTCAGAGGAAGAGCATGAAGATACCTGGGGGGCTGGGGAGCTCGCATGCCTCCCAACCCCCCTGCTCCTACTGCCTACCTGCCTGCTTGCCATACAGTTGGCCCAGCTTCTCTACCCAGAGTGCCTGTGTACCTGATTCCCTGAGAGCATTGAAGCTGTAAAATCCACCAAGGGTTCTGACATTCTTCTTTAGCTGCTAGAGCCAATAAAAAAAGCCTACCCAGGTTGGCCTGCAGAGCTTGCACAACAGACTGCCTTTCTGCCTACCCTCCTGAGTTCCCTCTACCCAGTCCCTACCTAACTTCTGGCTTGACACTTCTGCTTCCTTACACCCTGGGCATGTTGTGTTGACGTCTCAACTTTTCAAGGACTCTTCATATCTTTCCCAAACCTATGCCTGTGACACCACCAGCCGCAATCATTCTTGCATCTCCTTCCCTATTCCTGCCCCCTTTATTTGTACCTGCTGCCAGATATTTTTGGAATGTGTATTCTCTCCATCTCAAGTCACAGCTCACACTCTCTCCTGCTTGGCCTCCACCTGGTCACCTCTGTGGCTCTGCTCACCTCTGGTCAGTTTTCCACACAGCAGGAAGTGGGTCTTCAAGTGGGAGTCACATTGCTGTCTTACCCTGCCTAAAGCTCATGGATAACTTCCCTATGTCTGCAGAACAAACTCCAGATGCCTTTGCTTAGCCACTAAGGCCCAGCATACCTGGCCTCTGCTTCTTTCTCCAGGCTCATCTTCTGCTCCTCAATGAAGAAACAGTAGAGGGGTGCAAGAGGAGTAGCACATGCGCCACACCAGTCGGTGTTGGACAGGTGGGACATGCGGCATTCAAGGCAATTTTATGAGGCTGTTCTCGGTGGCAGAAAAGCAACAGAGCCTTCCTGTCTGCTTCTGGTTCTGAAAAGGGGGAATAATTACTAGAATAAAACTTTGACATAGAAGAGGCAGGTTTATATTGGTGAGAAAATGCAGACAGGACACGTCTTACACTAGAAAAGAAAAATTATGCTTAGTTTTGAGGCAACTAAGACCCCTCTGGCTTTGGATTTTCCTCTCAGCAACAGCTTAAATAAGCAGTTTATTTCAGAGGACTGGCATATCGGTGACTGTTAAGACAGACAGTGGTTGTGCTGGCTAACTATCTTTTGATAGGGACCATTCACTGTATACAGAATTCTTATGTGAGGCCTGGGTATATGATTCCACCACCAACAAGAACATAACCCTAACTCTCCTTGGGGCAGGTGGGCACCTACTATAAGGCCTTTTGGGAATACCATTCCAAGCAGCACTGTAGGAGGTGTTGTAGTCGCTTGCTTACTGAAATGAGCTTGTTTTCAAGGGAGCAGGCCTCTATTTAGAGTTCTTATTGCAAATAAATGTTTATGGTCATCTTTTCTATTCCCTTGGTAGGAGTATACTCTTGAGCCCCTTAGCTTGGGAAAGTAGTTGCATGCTGTAGTGAAACTATCCTCGTGTAAGCAACCAGGTCAATTGTAGTGCAAGCATCAGGCCCACCAATTCGCGTAGTTTTTTAATAGTTCTAACAGATACTCAGACATACCAGGCAGGGCAGGTGAAGGGCCAGGGTCAAGGCAAGACCGGGGGTCTGGGAAGACAGGCAAGCTCCCTAGGACCCTGAGAATCTTCACACTCTTTTTCCAGCCCCTTTCTCTGTCTGGTGTTCTCACATTCTCATGCTTTCTCTTCTCATCCTCTCTCATGTGCTCCCTTCCTGAGATAATGCCACCCTTTTAGCCTCTCCTTCCAGGCCTGGGTGAGCTCACTCACACATGCGCACACCCAGTGGGCCAGGCACGTACACACAGTCATGGGGAGGGCACAATACCACATGTGCTTGTCATAGAGGCTACTGAAGGGAAAAGCCTTACCACCTTATTTACTCTCCACCTGCGGATGTAAACTTGGAAATGTTTCAGAAAACAAACAGCCCCAAACCTGCCATAATGCCATTTTTTGGGGCTGATGCCATAAAATCCTACAAAAAGCAAGGCCAGGCTAGAACAGTCCCTTCCAGTATCTTAAGTCCTAGCACTCTATCTGTAACTCTTTCGTAGGACCTACTACTCACCTTGCAAATCAAATAATTACTTTTATAACCTGTTAATTAGTACGTCAACCACCATGCAAGCGCTTTACCTGCATTAACTTAATTCTCACAACCTTTGAGGTATATGCGGAGACTTATCCTCAGATTACTGATGGGGCATATGAGGATAAGTTACTTGCCCAAGGTCACACATTGGCAAATGGCAAAACTGGGATTTGAACCCAGTTCTGTTGTACTCTGAAGTCCAGACTCTTTGTACTACCATACTGAGCTTCCCCAAGTCGTTTATAAAGTGCTCACTTCAGGGTAACTAGTAGTTTTAGATCTTATCGTGACTTCAGTAAGGAAAAGGAAAAAAAAAGGTACTTTCCACCCAGGTTTCCTGCTTATATGCCATTCAGAGAGGACAAAAAACCAGTTTTGTCAAGCACACACGTGTTTCTATTAGCAGAGGGATTGGTAGTTTCAGCCTTTCAGTTACTGCCCTTGGCTGAAGTTTAGCTAGCACACTGTTCCCCAGCTTGTGATTTGAACACATGAGGCTCTACACACTTGAAACCTTAGTAAGAATTTCAACAAGAAAAAGTTGAAACTGACAAACCGATAGCAAAACTAAAGCATACAGGATGGGAAGATTTGGTGAAAGCAGGGGAGGGATGAACATGAGATTCGAGGCATACAATGATGTAAAAAATATATGCATGTGCAGTCAATTAAAAAAATAAAAAGCAAAACATGGGGTAAAAAGAGCATCTCAGTTTTCATCTGGAAAATAGGCAGTAACATTTGCCCCACCAGTCTTGAAAGAGATTCAGGTGCCCCTCGTGCATCCCCTACTCCAGGCCTTCATGCCCCGAGGACAGGCAGACAAAGCGGGACCGGAGGAGTGTGATGCAGTTGCTCTTTTAAATCTCATCAACTCGTGTGATCACTTCAGGGTTGACCGAAAGAAAGTCACAGAGGTAAGAGCTGTCAGATTTGAAACCACACCGTAAGAGTTGGGAGGGTACTGTAAAGATCAGCTGAGAAACTTGCTCCGGGATGCTAAAGCAGCTTTGCAGATGTAGCCCACGATCTCTCCCCCCAAACAGTAGTGTGCAAAGACAAGTTAGACTGCCCTTGAAAACGGGCATCACTAAACAGGCTCTCAAGGCTCATGTCACACACCCCTTCTGTGTTGTCCAAGAGCCCCCATGTCAATTGACTCAGCGGACTAGCCCTGCAGTTCTCCTTCATTGAAGTTTCTCAACCAGTTGTTAATGTGCTTTTGGGTGCAGAATAGATGAACCTCAAATTTTTCCTCCCTGTTCTGCCATAAGCAGAAACAAAGCGATTGTCCTTTTTTTTTTTTTTTTTTTTCTTTGAGACTAGGTCTCGCTGTTTTTGCCCATGGAACTGCAGGCTCACATTGCCCGGGGTACCGCAGACTCAAGCAATCCCCAGCCTCAGCTTCCCAGGTAGCTGGGATGACAGGCACACACTACCACGCCCAGCTATTTTTT
Source organism: Uropsilus gracilis (assembly GCA_004024945.1). NCBI lineage: Eukaryota > Metazoa > Chordata > Mammalia > Eulipotyphla > Talpidae > Uropsilus > Uropsilus gracilis. The sequence goes on along the minus strand of PVHY01005930.1, from coordinate 5,137 downwards.
TGGAACTAGGTCTCACTACAGGCCCCAGGTGGGACTCAAACTAGTCCCTAGCCCCGGCTGCTTCATAGGCTGAAGCTTACAGGCACAAGCCACTGTGCCCGGCACCAACTGTTCATTTTTTAAAAGGAAAAAAAATACAGAGCAAGCCATCATTCTGTTCTTTGTATGTCAGCATTGACTCTTGGCCCTTCTAAATCTCATTGACTAAACAGTTGTAAGACCAGATTACATACAACTGAAGAAAACATAAACACTAATGGATAAACAATGTCATATTTCCCCTAGGATATTTAGATTTGCTCTGTTACACCAGAGAAAGCTCTGGCACATTTACTACTCAGTGGTTCCCGAGCAGAGTATGTAACAGACCTGAATGACTTATAATATGTAGAGGAAAATGCATTATATTTTGCTAGCATGCCAGCTGCAGAAAACACTGAGAATCCTTTATGATCTCAGCAGACAATTCTCAGCGCAACACTGACCCCTTTAATGTTTCGTAATGTGTATATGAAGTATGCATTAATATATGATCCCACAGCGCCATCTGTCTTACAATGTGGGCAAAACTTTGTTTTTATTTTCTATAAGTTTCTGAATCAAAAAGCTCCCTTGGCTCAGCTTCCTGAAACTCTAACACTATTTAAAGGGTTTTTGCATTGCCTGCTTCAACCTTTGGGTCTGTTCAGAGCCAGTGGCCAGTACTCTTGCTCTTTGGCAAGTGATTTTAAGGGACTTGGGGGAGGGAAGAGGGAAGGCGGGTAGAAGATATCCAGCCAGTCACAAGATCTCAAGGGCAAACAATAATTGTAGGCTTGTTTGTTTTTCTTATCCTAATTTACTGAAAAGTGACAGGGGTTGAACATCCCCTGGAAACTTGACACCACCTACAGCCCACATTTCAGGACTTTGTAGTGAGCAAAGCCTTCCTGCAATTCTTTGAAATTCCAAAATCTGTTTATCCCATTGTTTAATTCTGAAGTGTTTCATCTTTTTTTTTTTTTGTCTTTCTGTAGGTGATTAAGTGTCGTAATGAGATCATGCACTCTTCAGATATGAAAGTATCTTCTCTCTGGCTTCGAGATTTTCAGGTGAAGATCCAGAATTTTCTGGATGAATTCAAGAATATCCCAGAGATTGTGGCAGTATACTCCAGAATAGAACAGGTGAAAATCATACTTCACAGTTCTGGCATAAAGAACTAAGCGGGAGCAGCTTTCCTGCCCACCTGTGACTATACAGGCGCTTCTCCTTTTCTTTCTCCTTTTCCTAATAAACCTGTCCTTTTAAAATGTAATAATAATAATAAGACTAAGAGACTAAGAGGTAAAACCACAGCTACTCGTTTAAAATTTGAGGTTTTTAAGATATAAATAAAATTTTAGAATGTAATGTAAACACAGGAAAATGTTGATATGAAATACGGAATATTGCTTGTCTGAGAAACTTCTCTGTGGTCAGAGGATGTTATTAAATGCAGTTGATAATGTTTGGTTATAAGTTCTTTGAATAATCCAGTGGGATATCTCTTCTGTTCCGTCAACTCACATATTTTTTTTGGTTATCCAACAGCTATTGACATCTGACTGGGCTGTCCACGTCCCTGAGGAAGACCAGCGAGATGGATGTGAATGTGAAACAGGAATTTACATGAGTGAGAGCCAAGTAAATGAAATAGAAATGGAATTACTAAAGGAAAAGCTTCAAGAGATATATCTTCAAGCAAAAGAGCAAGAGGTGTCACCTGACGAGGTAGAAACAAAAGTGTTGCATCCTCACAGCTGGGCACAGTGGCGTGTGCCTGTAAGCTTCAGTCTATGAAGTGGCTGGGGCTAGGGGTCGCAGTTGGAGTCCCGCTCGGAGCAACACAGTGAGACTTAATCCCAAAAAATAGCTGGGCATGGTGGCGCACACCTATAATCCCAGCTACCTGGGAAGCTGAGGCTGGGGATTGCTTGAATCCGTGGTACCCCAGGCAACATGAGCCTGTGGGTCTGCAGGCAAAAATAGAGAGACCTAGTCTCAAAAAAAAAAAAAAAAACAAACCCCACAAAATTGCTGTATCCTCTATGGCAGGAAATAAAGCAAGGGAACAAGTGGGAAGAAGAGCGGCTGACCTGAATAGATTCCAGTGTGGTTTCTAATGTTTAAGTCCAACCATTTCAAAAAATGAATGTTCTTTTGGCATAGATTACTGTTACCATTCAACAAATTTTTTTTTTTTTTTTTGAGACTAGGTCTTGCTATTTTTGCCCATGGAACTGCAGGCTCTCGTTGCCTGGGGTACCACAGACTCAAGCAATTCCCAGCCTCAGCTTCCCAGGTAGCTGGGATTACAAGTGCGCACCACCACGCCCAGCTATTTTTTTGGAACTAGGTCTCGCTACGGGCCCCAGGCAGGACTCGAACCGCGATCCCTAGTCCCGGCCGCTTCATAGGCTGAAGCTTACAAGCACTAGCCACCGTGCCCGGCTCAACAAATATTTTTACTTAGCAAGCGTTTGCATGCCTGCTCTGCATCGTAAGCTGGGCAACATGGTAAGGGCCACATCAGAATTCTGTGCCAAAAGCTCTGGGATTCCCTCCATGTTGGGGGCAGGTTGCAGAAAAGACTTTGTCAGAAGGTGCTATTTTTCTGGAATAGTACTTGGGAAGGCATAAAAGAATAGTTGGGTCTGGGTAGTGATTAGATGGGAGGGAGGTCAAGCAGGTGAAGCCATATTTTGAAAGGTTTTCTGTGCTGCACCGAGGGATTTGGATCTTATTTCCAAAAAGCAGTAGGGAGCCAACGGATGTTTTTAAGCAAGAGTGATGTGATCAGATAGAGCATTTAGAAAGTTATCTCTTACTTGGACATTGGATACTAGCTAGGAGACTCTTATAGTTGTGTGAAGGTGAAAGGACAGGAACTAGAGGTGTGAAGGATTCTTGGGGCATTACTTGTGTAAAACTGATGGTTAAATTACTTGAAGCATTGCATGGGGCTGGAACAAGATGGAGAAGGAGTGGGGTTAAAGAATCAAATGAGGTTTCTAGCTTAGGACACTTTACACGAATATGTTCAAGTTCTAATAAGGGAGTGAAGGAGAAATGTAACCTTTTTGTGACGTGCAAGGTATAAAAGAAACTAAAGTAGTACAATTCTATCTAATACAGTTCAGAAATATTTCAGGGTTTGCTGCATTAGAATTCTATATCAAGCCGGGCACGGTGGCGCATGCCTATAAACTTTAGCCTATGAAGCGGCTGGGGCCAGGGATCGCAGTTCGAGTCCCACCCGGGGCAACATAGGGAGACCTAGTCCCAAAAATAGCTGAGTGTGGTGGTACGTGCCTGTAATCCCAGCTACCTGGGAAGCTGAGGCTGGGGATTGCTTGAGTCTGTGGTACCCCAGGTAACGTGAGCCTGCAGTTCCACCGGCAAAAATAGCGAGACCTAGACCTAGTCTCAAAAAAAAAAAACCAAAAAACAAACAAAAAAAAAACCTAAATCAACAGGAGATCTTGGAATTGCTTTACCTTTCTATTCCACCTTGTTCAAAAGAATAGTTTTACTGGTTACCTTGTTAAACAGAATATGTATTTCACTCAGTAAGCCATGCTCCTGTCTGGTCTGTATGTCTGTATTGGCTGTTCTCTTTTTTTTTTTTTTTTTTTTTGAGACTATGGAACCGCAGGCTCACGTTGCCCAGGGTACCACAGACTCAAGCAGTCCCCAGCCTCAGCTTTCCAGGTAACTGTGATTACAGGCGTGTACCACCACATTCAGCTATATTTTTTTGGAACTAGGTCTTGCTACATGCCCCCAGAGGGACTCGAACCATGATCCTTGGCCCTGGCCGTGGGTTCCTAGGCTGCCGCTTACAGGCATGCACCACCATGCCCGGCCAGCTGTTCTCATTTTGACGTAGATGCCTCATTCAGCTTAATGAGCTCCTTTAGCACAGGTGCATAGCACCGCTAGTTTGGGGTATATCTGCCCTGGCACATCATAGGTATTTCAAATTGGTGAGTAAGAAGGTTTAAATCTTCTCTTTTCCAGATTCATGTGTTTTATTTTGCTTTGTTTTAAAATGTCATCAGAGCCAGCCCTGGCTTTCTTCTGCGTTCCTCCTAGGAGCAGAGTAGACAGGAGAAGCCACAGGGGACCAGACTCACCGCCCCTGAGTCTACAGTAGTTCTTTCTTCTCTCTTGAGGGAGTTGCAGTGCTTTTTCTGTTTGTGTAACAGAGAACAAAACACTTCAGTAGCAACACACACTTAAGCCAGGGATCTATGCAAGTCATGAGCTGGAAGGAAACCTGGCAGTCGTCTGTAGTAACCCCCACTTTACTTGCAAAGCAGTGACCCCAAGGAGCAGGCATGGGCAGGTGCAAGGCCACCCTCTCTACCGTGTGCCTTTCCACATGCTGCAGACCTTGTATCATCGAGGAATGGGGTGCTCTGGCTTTCCACCCCTCATTATCACGGAGAGGAAATGGGGATTAGTTGGCTTATTCTCTGGGTCTCAATGTCTCTAGATAAAATTGATAAATACTTAACTTGTCATGCTTTCTGTTTTGTTAGACCGTAGTGTCTATTTCAATATTCCAGTTGATCACAATGGAAGTTAGGGCTGATTGCTGTATTATCACTAAGAAGTTAAATACTGGCTTTCCACAATGTGTGGGACTTGACCTCTTTTGAGAATTCAGTGCTATACATGGTTATCCATGTTCCTTAGGGTTAGGCTCCAGAATGAGATAATTAACCAGATTTCAGTGACTCGAAAATGCCTTCAGTTTAAAGACACACCATTAAATCAGTTAAGAAAAAAAAAGCTGCCAGCTTATCATAAGACACTATCAGTGTTAAGAGACATTCTCGTTGAAGATGTTAACATATGAAAAAATATGCATCTAGGAATCAAGAAATACAGCGATTATATTGCAAGCACGGGGACTTTTTTTTTGCAAATGTTTGACAAGCCGTATTTCTGGTGTTTGTTGAAATAGTAGGGGTAGCATCAGAAAACCAAATTGAGAAGAAATGGCTAATGGTGGCCATTTAGTATGACAGTTCCCGCAAATGGACCACCCGACCTGGGAGCACCAAGGACCACATGTGTGGCGGACAGCCTCACGTTTCCATTCTTTCCC
>PVHY01005929.1:0-78698 GCA_004024945.1 Uropsilus gracilis | reverse complement strand
TTTTTCTAATTTTTCAAGTTGGTAGATTAGGTTGTTTTTAGAAAACACAGACTTTAACTTAGGTTTTGCAAAGAGCCCTTTTGGTTGGAACAGAGGTGAGAAAGTAGAAGTAAGTTGAGCATACGACCACTTTAAAATAGTACAGATAAGATACTTTACTTGGATCAAAAGACTAGTGCTGCAAAAATCTTAACATTTCTCCCTCTGCGTGTCTTCCATGTTAATAATTGATAGTCATTAAAGCAACCTCTCAAAGATAAAAAATAAAAATAAAATGGAGGAATTGGTTAAGTCAGATTATACTTTGATGGTAGAACAAAATTTCCTGATATCAGAAATAAGATGTGAGAGTAAGAGAAGAGTTTAGGATGTTCCCAAGGCTTTTTAATGAGATGTGACATTGTCATTTTCTATTATGTACAAGTCTGAAGAAGGCAGATTGTGGGTAGATTACTAGAAATACAGAACTCAGTGCTGGATACATTACATTTTCTCACACTCATGCCCACACACATGCACACACATAAGTAGGAGTGTTTTGAGTAGGTAGTTGGATACTTCTGTTCAGGTCAGAGAAAAAGCCCAGTTACAGTGGGAGTTAAGCATATAGGTGGTATTTAAAGTCATGGGACCAGCTCAGAACTCTCTAGAGCCATAGGTTGAATTTTGCATGACTTTCAGATGCCATAGACTTTGTGAACAAAAAGCATGGGAAGAATACTTACTCTCATAATGGTTTTAAGTTATTTATAAACTTGGAATTCATTCTAATTAATTCATGCATTTATTCAATAGTGTTCATTTAAGAAATATATTTTTAGTACCTGACCAAGTACTATACCAAGTACTAAGGATATAGTGAGGAAGAAGTAACACACTTGCTTGTACAATTCTATACTTTAAAACCCCTCCTTAATGTGCCTCAAAGAACCAGGACCTTCATGATACCTATGAGTAGTTTTATTAGATGTAGCCAATTCATATTTATTACTTGTCCCTAAATAACACAGAAATACCATGTTATGTGATATATAAATATAAATGCTTGCTTTGGTTATATATGTAGTCCTAATGATTTGGCGGGAAATAAAATCTTTAAAATTCAAATTTTTAAAATCTGAGTGGAATTTAGTATTAAAAAATGAATCCTCATACTTTCAAATGTAACAAACTGCATATACTTCTATGGTCTCTAAGGCATAGAATGTTGAGTTTATTATCATTGGCTAACAGCTAGTTGCTTTTATTGAAATAAAGTTCAAGGAGGGAAATGTGTTGGTTGTAATATAGACCAGGAGTATCTGAATATAAGTTGCTTACATATTTTTCATATACTTTATAAAATATGGTTTTATGGCTCATGAGACTGTGTATGCTGGGTTGCATAAGCCTCACTTTCTAGAAGAGATGGACAGTGAAGATAAAGAAGAAAAACATATGAAGGAAATGTGAGTGATGATCTTCATTTATATTATAAAATCCTACCATAGTTTGTTTGAGAGCAACTGAGGGTCTGATCCGTTTCTTCTGTAACAACTGTTGTTTCTCTAGGGAGTGCAAACTTGAAGCAAGAGTCTCTCCAACCAGACTGTTTTATCCAAGCTTAGAGAGGTTGCCATCTACTCCAGCCCAGAAAATTAAACATTAATGACTTTTCATTTGAAAGGTCATAAAAATACTGAAAAGAGAACCCGGACTGTCACTCTGGCCCTTTCCAGATATTTGCAAACTGAAATCCAGTTAAAAGTCCCAAAATGGGTTCTACTGGATAGATCAAAAACAACTTCTACCTGTAGAGATACAGATTTTGTATCCCTAGCATCTGTGGTTTTAATCAGTTCATCAGTGAACTAGTAATTTTTGTGAGGGGAAAGAAGCACAGTCCAGACATACAAATACCTCAAACAAATCAAAATGATCAAGACAGTTTTTTTTTTAAATTTTATTTGGATATTTGTTTAAGTTCCTTTGTGTACTACAGGAGGTCACAGGTCTGCCCCTGGGCTCTGCTCATGGGGTATCAGTTTCTAAATCTTCTCTCACTCTGATGAGTCTATGCCATTCTGCAAGAAGAATCTTCCAGCACGTGATCAAAGCATGTTAGGACAAGGTGAAAAATCTTCAGTGTTTCCCTCTTGCCTATGCAATCAAGTTATGTTTATTTTTTAACCCAAATCCAAAACCCTTTAAGGGTGGTCCCTAAGTATTTTTTACTTATTTGCCAATTAATTTTTAAGTCCCTGCTACATAAGGTATAGGATATAGCATGGACTAAAAAATTAATTGATAAATAGGTAAAGAAATTTTGTGCCTAAAACTTTATAATTCAGTGAATTAGAATGACATGTTTTTGTTGGACTTTATAATTTACTGTGGTAAAGTAGGCAGGTATAAAACAAGTGATCACACACAATTATTATATAGTGAAAAGAAGAACTTGCAATGAAAGCTGAAACTTTGACAACTAGATTACTGATACCAGTTTTTGAGAGAGCCATTTCAGGAGTTTTCATTCTCAACTTAATGATGCTTCACTGATGCAGAGTTTAATTTTGGCTTTTCCCTTACATTTTTCTGTTGATAGTATTTACCTTTTTATAATTGGGTAATAGTTACATCAAAAGATATCTCTATTTCACAAAATGTTCACACCATGGGACAAAAGTTAAAGCTCTATTCTTTAAACTGGGATTTGGTGGCACTGTTGCCTCCCCAGAAACCGCTAGTTCCTTAAATACTTGATCCCTAGCATCTTCTTGTGTATTATCATGCTCTTATAAAAACATTGGGTGAGCATTTTAAGTCAAAATATCCAATACTTTCGCTCATAAGTCAGAATACTCTTGAATTACTCTCATGTAACCAAAAGCATAATGATGTATGCTTTCACATTTTTTAATAACAAGTTTGAAGAAATTTTCTGTTTTTTTATGTATATCAATATAATCTTTCTTTTTAGCAATGATTTATATATCTTTATATATGCAATGATTTATATATCTTTATATATTTATTTATATATTCTTTTTAGCAATGATTTTTATATATATATATATATATATATATATATATATATATATATATATGACCATTGGACCTCATTGGGGCCATTGGACCTCATTGCTCCTACAGTGATGCTTTCTCCAGAAATTCAATCCTAATTAATATCACAATGATCTTAAAATATAAGGTTCCTATCCCTTTTAAAATTCTAGCCAAACTACATAGTACTCAGGTGAGACCAGGTTGCAACATTAAAATAAGGCTTTATTAAATACTTCACACACACAAAAGGGAAATAACCAAAGAGCAGTACACATGTAAAGAAAACAATTTACAAAACATTTTTTTTTATGATCACTCACTCTCTACAGTGATGACATTCTCTTAGCTAGTCACTTAACCATGTAACAGAGAAAATATCTATTATCTTAGTGCTAACAACTTATTGAACAAGTTAGATTCTAGGTACAAAAGGAATTACTTCCTCCTCACTCTCCATTAAACTCATTTTCTCACTCTTCTACTCTTCATGGTCTTGGTCAAATGCCATGAAGCTACTGGTCATTGTAGACAAATAAAAGATCCATTTGAATCTAGTCACTTTATTCCATGCTTTCAGTGCAGTTTCAAGTTTTTCTCTTCCTGTAACTCAGGCACATTTCAGGCTTAGAAGATTAAGAAGGGAGATGCCAAAGTCAGTAACTTTTCTGTTTTTCCATCTTCTGCTCATTCTCCACTACTCTGTATGAATATGACTCTTCTGAGTCCAGAGCTGGAGAGAGTGAAGAAAAAAAATTATATAAATAATTATATAAATATAAAATTATATAAATTATATTTAAAAAAAGTTGATGATCTGGTGTTGATGTCCTCTGGATGTCGGGAATCAAAGTGATGATTTTTGTTGTACTCACATAGAGTTTTTGTGATTCTTTGGAGATCCTCACCTTAATTCCTCTGATATGATCATGCTTACAGATGTTAATTGATTACAGTTTTCCTCCAAGACACTTTAATTCCTTCAATGAATTTTGAGGAACTCTACCATATCCTCTCCTGTTTCCAGGCCTTTGTCTTCAGCAGAATCTCAATTGTTCTCCCTATTTTTTGATTGGGCTTGTTATTTTGCTTTTGTTTAGTTGTGTGAGTTCCTTGTGGATCTTTGTTATTAAACCCTTATTACTATTGTGGAGGGCAAAAACTTTTTCCCATTCGGTTGGGCTTCTTTTAGTTTTTTCTGTTGTTTCTTTTGCTGTACAGAAGCTTTTTAATTTTATGTAGTCCCATCTGTTTATGTTTTCCTTCAATTTTTTGCTGTCTGTATGTTTTCAGAAAGGGATTCCTGAATTGTAATTCCTGGAGGGTTTTATCCAAGTTTTCCTCTATGTATATTATGGTTTCAGGTTTGACCTCTAAGTCTTTTATCCATTTGGGGTTGATTTTTGTGCATGGTGTGAGGGAGTTGTCTTGCATTTTTTTGCATGTCTTAGTCCAATTTTCCCAGCACCATTTATTGAAGAGGCTATCTTTGTTCCAATGTAAGTTTTTGACTCCTTTGTCAAAGATTAGTTGATTATATATGTGTGATTTTATTTCAGGCCACTCAATCCTGTTCCATTAGTCTGATTGTTTGTTTTTGTACCGGTACCAAGCTGTTTTAATTATTATGGCTTTGTAGTATAGTTTGAAATTTGGAATTGTAATACCTCCATTCTCTTTTTTTCTGGTCAGGAGGTTTTTTAATATTTGAGGCCTTTTGTTATTCCATATGAATTTCATTAATTTTTGTTCTATCTCTTTAAAAAATGTCATTGGGATTTTTATTAGGATTCCATTGAATCTGTAGATTGCCTTTGGTAAGATGGCCATTTTGATGATATTTATTCTTCCAATCCATGAACAGGGAATATCTTTCCATTTCCTTATGTCTTCTTCTATCTCTTTTAGCAGTATTCTAAAATTTTGTTTGTATAAGTTCTTTCACATTTTTTGTTAGGTTTATTCCTAGGGCTTTTTTTTGTTTGTTTGTTTGTTTTTTGTGCAATGGTAAATGGGATGGTTTTTCGAATTTCTTCTTCTATTTGACTTTTTGCATATAGGAAAGCTACCAACTTCTGTTTGTTGATTTTGTATTCAGCTACCTTACTGAACTGGTTTATTATTTCAAGCAATATTTCTGTGGATTTTTTGGGGTTATCTATATAGAGAATCATGTCATCAGCATATAATGATAGCTTCAGTTTCTCTTTACTTATTTGTATCCCTTTTATGTCTTTCTATTACCTTATTGCCCTAGCTAGACCTTCCAGTACAACTAATAAGACACTTCTCCAAAGAGGAAATAAAAATTGCCAACAGGCACATGAAAAATTTCTCAATGTCACTAGCACTAAGGGAAATGCAAATCAAAACCACAATGAGATACCACCTTACACAGTAAGAATGGCCCACATCCAAAGAACAGGCAACAACAAATGCTGGAGAGGATGTAGAGAAAAAGGAACACTCCTACACTGCTGGTAGGAATGTAAACTGGTCCAACCTCTATGGAAAGCTGTGTGGTGGACCCTCAAATTAATGAAAATGGAACTATCATTTGACCCAGCAATTGCTCTCTTGGGGATCTACCCAAAAGAGACCTCAATGTGGGTAGAAAGGGACACCAGTGCTCGGATGTTTACCGCAGCACTATTTATAATTGCAAGGTCATGGAAGCAACCTAAATGCCCCAAAACAGATGACTGGATGAAAAAAAGGTGGTATATATACACACTGGAATATTACTCATCAATTAAGAATGAAAAATTTGACAACTTTATGACAACATGGATGTACTTAGAAGAAATGATACTAGCAGAAACAAGTCAAAAAGAGAAAGACAGAAGTCAAATGGTTTCACTAATATATGGGATATAGTGAAAAAGTAAACAAAAGCCATGAGAAAAAGACAAAACATGCTAAGCACCAAACTGAAGCACACAACTATGGGCAGGAGGGAAAAGGGGGGATTGGAGGGGAGGATGGGGGATGTAAATCCCTGGGATTGCAAAGATGTGAAATTTATATATAAATAAATTATATAAAAAATGAATCTCAATCATTCCCGTTTCTTTTTATGGAGTTCACATCTAATCCACCCATTCTCAAAAACATAGGCTACCTCCAACTTGACCACCTTGTCTTGTTCTAATACCCAAGGACTATTTACTATCCAAATGTCTTTCTTTTCAGGAAGTAGAGCGTTAACAGCTCCTTCATTGTTCAAATTTCATGAAACACACTGGAAAGCAATATGGGTTTTCCTTAAAAAAGCAAAACCAGTATTACCCAGTAATTCCATTCCAGGCCATCAATCCAAAAATTTCAAACTATATGCTCAACTCAAAAAAACCATATGCTCTACAACACTTATCAAAACAGTGTTTGTAATATCTGAACATGACAACAACCTAAATGCCCATCAAAGATGATTGGATCAAGGAGATATATAGCCATACTGTTGAATTTTATTCAGTCAGGAGAGGCAACTGACATTTACAATAGAATGGAAGAGATTTGAGGAAATTATATATAGTAAGGCAAATCAGAATGGCAAAGATAGTAGACATTTAGGATGACAGAGAATTCAATAAAGTAAAATACTTTTAAACTACTGGTCATTAATAAACAAAGTGAGGTTTCTAAAGTTAAGAAGGAAGGAGAAAGAGCCCAAGGGAACATACTGCATAGTGACTGGAATAAAGAAAGAAAGATGACTCTGCCTGGGATGTCAGAACATATGCAATCTAGGATGGCCATTTCATGGTAGATGGCAGACATGGCATAACAGAAACTGACAAGCACAAGGAAGTTCTCCTAGTAGGATATTCCCAGAATGGGCTATTAGAACTTGAGTGAGATGAGGGGGACAAGCCATCTTGTGGCTTTTTTTTTTTAATTTTTATTTTTGTTGATTGCACATGTGTGTATATATATATGTATATATCTGTGTGTATATACATATATATTTATATGTATATATATAAAACATCATCATCTACTCCGAGGTTCTCCCACCCATCACCTATCACCCATGAATGATCTCAGTCTTTTGTGCCCCCCCTCCTCCATTTTCCTCCCTCCTCCCCCTCTCTCGCTCTCTGTTTCAGTTCTATATTTTTGACAGTTTATATTTTTCTTCATCTTGTGGTTTCACAGTCAAGTCAGGCACCATAGCATCAGCATCTGGGGAGAAGCACTTGGCAGGAGGAACTGGATTCCAAATGGGCATGAATTGGTTGCCCTTGTAGGAGCTGGCCCAGTTTGGGTGTTGGAGCCATAGTAGAAAAAAGGGAGCTACTGGCTTGTTGGATTGTTCAGAAATGCATATTAGAACATGAGTAGAGTGAGGAAGATGACCATGTAGGGTAAAAATAGAATAATTCAGGGAACACATATCAAGAGATCTAATATTATTTTATTCCATGAATTGAGAGGAGAGAATGGTAACTCATCTCTTCTTTCTGAACTGGGTTGTCCAGTAATTCCATTGTAATATCTGAACATGACAACAACCTAAATGCCCATCAAAGATGATTGGATCAAGGAGTTGTCCAGTTCAGTTGTCCAGTTCAGAAAGACAAACCTATGTGAAATAATCCTTACTACTTCAATGTTCAACAGCTTTACAACTTATTAAATAAATTAATCTTCTCTGTTAAAGTTGAGGTTTGTGATAGTCTGAAGCTGATGGTATCTACTTGAACATATATTTAGCTTCCCTGTGTATGTAGCCCAACTCTTTGTTTTAAGCGAGCAAGGTGTTTGTATTTATTTATGCCTTTACTTCTCTGTTTCAGAGCATCCACCTGAAATTCTAAAAAAAAAATAAAGCGTAATATTTAGCACATTATTACAATATTTAGTGATAATTTAACATGAGTCTAGATTTTATGAAGTTCAAAGTCAAGTCTAGGGACATCCTAGAACACATGGGAAGCCCCTTTCCTGTCTAGTTTCAATTCCAACTCTGAAGTTTTGATAGTTTGTTCATGGACCTGCTACTTTTCTAGTGAATCACATTGCTGATGCTTTGTGTTCTGCGAATAACTAGTGCCTTTCTACTTTTTCCTTGTAAGTCTTAACAGGACAATGGTGTCAGAATGCAATGTAATAAAACTCATATACATGCACAGCATCATAGAAAACTGGTTCTTTTAGAATGATTTTTCTCTGGATTCTTGACTTGTTCATGTTCCTGACATTTGACTATGGTCAAGATTATAGTGTCCTACCTCAGATAAGCATGAATTAAATCTAAGTGGCCCACAAGAAAGTTACTGCTGGTCTTATAATCCTCTAACAGAGATAGCCTCCCTGTAGAGGGAAACATTCTTTGATGGTTTTGTTCAAAATTAAAGAAAAAAATTAAACTAAATAGTTTTTTGCATATTGTGAACATTAAAATTTATCTCTCTTCAAAGCCTAATGTTTCTGAAGATGTTTTTCAAGAAAATGAACTTGGAAAATGTTTATATGGAACAAATTATTTCATTCTATAGTATTTAGACAGTACCCTCATTCCATATGTATAAAGGAATTAATTATTTGACCTATTTATATGTGAATTTTCCAAAATATGCCTTTTTCATGATACTCCCAAATATTGAGCAACACTCATGTGGTAACTGTATTTGGGAATATGTTGTTTCCAAGTCTTGAAACTTATGAAATCAGTTGTAATCCTTCCATTGGTTAGTATATAAATCATGAAGTTCTGAATATGTATCCTCCCAATGTCAATAATCATAAATTTAACAATAAATTTTGTGTTGCTATGCTTTAAGAATTATTAGTATCTATGTTCATGCCAACAATAAATTTTCAGTAAGATTTCATGGTTACTTAAAATATGGTTTTATTTTTTTGGCATTTCTCACTCCTACAACAGAGTCACAAGTGTTCCTCACTTGCAAGGTCAGCCTCAGATGAACTCCTAGGTCACTCTAAACTTGTGGTGGACACTGGATCTAGAGTTCAGGGTTCCAAAAATAAGCCTTGTCATTCTGCAGTTGCATTTCTCCCTTCTCCCTGTCATTTTTTTTCCATTTAGGGAGTGGTCACTCAGTTGGTTCATTAGGGACTTGATATCTTGCCTAGAATATAGAGTTCTGCCACGTAACATCACTCCAGTGAGTCCTGCCATATGATGTTACTTCTGATGGGTGTCATATATTCTAACCTCTGTGCTAGCCACTTACAATTAAGGTCACTTTTGCACCTGATATTTGGGACTTGCTCACAAACTCTCAAAGACCTCTTAGATTAGATTGGGTATCACTGATATCAATGATTTGCAGACCTGAAAATCTGAATTCAACCTGTTGAAACAACTATTTTAAGAAAACTTGTTCATTAAACATCGATGTTACTATAATTATGGAAGAAATAGAAGAGATGGAAGATGAAGTGAGAAGGATAGGTAACGTGATTTCCATAGCAGGAAAGTAGTTGATTCTTTTGGAGCTGAATTCCTGAGAAGAATGTACAGAGATGTCAAGGGATCCAAAATCAGTGATTTAAGAAGTTCTAAGATTTAGGGAATCTGCAGAAGAAAACAAAGAGCCCGCAAATAAGATGTTGGGAAAGGATGTGAGAATGGGGGGAAATTCAGAATGGAGTGCTGGTACAGAAGACAGTGGTAGAATATTTCAAAAGGAGCAACAATCAGCAGCAGGTCAAATGTCATGGAGTTCAAGAAACAAAGATTGAAAATTGGCCATGGAATTTTGGCAACACTGGACTTGTTTGAGAAAAATTTGCTTCTCTCATTATTTCACTAAGAAATAGATACAACATGATTAACATTCATAAATAATGATGAGACAATGTGAATAATCTCTAACATATTCGATAATTGAAATGACCATCAAACATGTGGAGTAAATATCATAAGGTGATAAGTTAATAAAAATGTATAATTTACTGAAACTGAGAAAACAGAATCTGGACTTTGCATTTGACCAATTTTAAACCCCCTTTGGTGATACTAGGCAATATGGAAAATATGTGATTTGTTCTTTCACATTAACATATGTGACTATTATTGTTTTCAAAAAATGGTTTGAAAGAAAGAACTTTCCACAAGAGTTTATGATTTATATCAGTACAAATATAATTATTGCTATAGATATTTTGTTATACTAAAACAATTTTCAAATTTTATGATTAAAACAATAAAAATTGCAGTAATGTTTTGTTAATATTCTTATTATATTAAAACATTTCCATGTAATGATATTATATGAAATTATATTGAAGTATGTGTTTCTTCCCAACAAGAGTGTGTATATCTATCATTTCCCAAATAATACCTATTATGCTTCTAATGGTTTTATTTTTCACTCAGAATTTTGGTTATTGTTATAAATATTTCCTTTGTATCTGATCTAGATTATATTTGTTCTGGATTATATCTATTTTGTTCTAGATTATACCAATATGTTAGAGATAAACCACTTTTGAATTCTAATTTTTCTTAGTGGAAAGAGAATTATATATACTTGAAAAACCAAGCCACCTAAGTAAGTAAGAGGGGACTAGTAGTTATTCAGTGTTACTGCGTCACATATTTCCAGTCTCTGCATGGATTATTCTTCCTCTCTTCTCCCCCATTTGCCACTTTTAGCGTGTATGTCTACTATTTACAATTGTGCTGCCATTCTGTGTTCTCTGTGATGTCTACCCTGTCTCCACCAAAAGGACTGATTGCCTCTCTTATGCACCTATAGCAGAACACTCACCACCTGTTTTGATTGACATCTATTTGCGTATTTATGAGTTCCTTTAAATTTTGAGTCAAATAAGTCAGAAGGGGAAAAAAATTGGACAGTTTCACTTACAGGAGGAATATAGGGAAACCGAATAAAATATTAAAATATTTAAAAAATCAAAACTTGTAGGCAAACTACAGATCTGTGGTGTATATACAGCAGGGGCAGAAGATGCAGAAGGGTTAAAATGGGAGGGAAGAAGAGAAGAGACGATGGTGATAATTCACGGTGATGTGGTGGTTTTATCTTTACCTTTTTGAAGGCCTGTGTTCTACACAGTGTTTGTCAAGTCAGTAATGATCATTTTTCAATTTTATAATTCGTGATTAATCTAGATAGTTTGACATGATTATAACCATTTTACACATGAGAAATTGATGTTCGGAATAAACAGCTGATACATCTGAACAGTGTTCTGATTCTAAGTTTCTATTATAATAGCAAACAAAATCTTGATAGTTATTTGATTACCTTGAAAGTTTATGTCATTTTTATAGACTATATCTCTAGATAAATGAGTATTTATTTTAAATGCTCATAAGAAGTTTTTTTTGATTATTTAAGAGAAAAATTTTTATTGCTATAGTTCCTATAGTTCTCCCACCACCACATTATCCTTTACCCATCATCATATTTCTTTGTGATACTTCGCCTGTGGAACCGCAGGCTCACATTGCCCGGGGTACCACAGACTCAAGAAATCCCCAGCCTCAGCTTCCCGGGTAGGTGGGATTACCAGAGCACACCACCATGCCCAATTATTTTTTTGGAACTAGGCCTCACTATATTGCCCTCGGCGGGACTCAAGCCTTGATACCTGATCCCCACTTCAGCTTTCTAGGCTGCCACTTACAGGCATGCACCACTGTGCCTGGCCTTGCATTTCTTCTTTGAAGAAATATCTTTATAGTTGTTTTGCTTATTTTTTGATTGGGTTGATTGCTTTGTTTTTGTTGAGTTGTGTGTAGGCTTTTTGTAGATTTTTGATATAAGGTCCTTATCTGTCATATGGTGTGCAAATATTTTCTCTCATTCAGTTTCTCCTATTGTGATTGTCTTTTTCACTGGTTAGTTTTCAGTAATCCCAGTTGTTTATCATTTCATTCATTTTCTTTGTTTCTGGTGATGTGTCCTCAAGGTAGTGTATACAATGTATATCATTGAGTGTTTTCGTTTATATATTTTATGTTGTCAAGTCTTACATTGAAGTCTTTTATTCATTTTGAGTTTGAATATGAAGTGAGATAGTAGTCTAGTTTCATTTTTTTGCATGTTGCAGTCCAGTTTTCCCAGCACCATTAACTGAAGAGGCATTCCTTGTTGCAGTGTATATTCTTTGCTCCTTTGTTGCTTGCCTATGTAGGTGTGGTTTTATTTCTGGGCTTTTAGTTCAATTTAATTCATCTGCATGTCTGTTTTTGTTCTAATACCATTTCATTTTTATTATAATGGCCTTGTACTGTTTGAAGTCTGGGAGTGTAATACCCTTATTCTTCTCCCTTTTAGTCAGGAGAGCTTTCAGTTTTTGGAATTTTTTGTGATTCCATATGAATTTCAACAATATTTGTTCAATTTCTTTGAAGAACGCCTTTAAGATTTTTACTGGAATTGCATTAAATCTGTAAATTACTCTTGGTAGGATGACCATTTTGATAATGCTATTTCTTCTAATCCATGAGAGGGGAATATTTTCCATTCCTATGTGTTGTCTTCTATTTTTTTTTTTAAGTGTTTTTTAGTTTTCCTTGTATAGGCTTTCCACCTCCCTTGTTTGGTTCATCCCCAAATATTAATTTCTTAGGCATAGTAGTAAATGGAATGATTTTCTTAATTTCTTCCTTTTCATGCTGATTGTTTACATATCATAAGGATACTAATTTTTGTGTATTGATTTTGTTATCTGACACTGTCCTAAGCAGGTTTATTGTTTTAATTTGTTTTTCTGTGCCTTTTAAAGATTTTCTATATATTATCATATCATATGCAAATAATGATAGTTTCATTTCTTCTTTGCCTATTTGAATTCCTTTATCTTTCTCTTTCCAATTGCCCTACCTAGACCTTCTAGTACTATACTGCGAAGACTTTCCTTATTCCAGAGTATATACTTAGCGCCTTTGTTGTAGATTAGTTGATCATATGTATGATTTTATTTCTGGGCTTTCTGTTTGATTCTACTAGTTTGTGTGTTTTTGTTCCAGTACCGTGCTATTTTTTATTATAATCACTTTTTAGTATTGTTTGAAGCTTGGAAGTGCAAATCCTCAGTTCTTCCCTCTTTTAGTCAGGAGAGTTTTGCTATTTTTGTTTGTTTGTTTGTTTTTTTGGTTGTATATAAGTTTCAATCATATCTATTCTATTTCTTTGAAGAGTATCATTGAGATTTTTATTGGATTTTTATTGAATATGAAGTTTGCTTTTGGTAGGGTGGCCATTTTTATAATGTTAATTCTTCCAAGTCATGAGCAGGAGATATCTTTCCATTTCTTTATGTCTTCTATTTCTTTTAACAGTGTTTTGTAGTTTTTCCTTGCATAGGTCTGTCACCTTCTTTGTCAGGTTTGTTTCCAAGTATTTAAACATTGGGTGCAATTGGAATTGGGATAGTTTTCTTAATTTTTTCCTCTTGAGACTGAATGTTTGCATATAAAAAGGTTATTGATTTTGTCTATTTTGTAGTCTGACACATTACTAATTATTGTTTTAATTAGTTTTTCTGTGTTTTTTTATTCTTTATATAGAATCTTCATGTAATGATAGTTTTACTTCTTTTTCTATTTGGATTCCTTTTCTATTTTTTTTTTTGCCTAATTGTTCCAGTTGGGACTTCTAGTACTATATTAAAAAGCACTGGTGAGAGAGGTATCCTTGTTTCAGATCTTAAGGGGAAGGTTTTCAGTTTTTCACCATTAAGTATATTTGCTGTGGGTTTGTCATATGTGGCTTTTATCATGTTAAGATATATACCTTTTGTTCCAAGTTTTTCAAGGGTTTTTATCGCAAATCATACTTTTTAGGATGGTTTCTCAAAATCTATTAATATGATCATGTGGTTTACATTAATTGGTGGATTACATTAATTGGTTTTCAGATGTTAAACCATCCTTGTGTCCTTGAATAAATTCCACTTGATCCTGGTATATGACTCTTTTAAAGCATTGTTATAGTTGGTTTCCTAAGATTTTAATGAGAATTTTTGCACCTACTCATTAGAGAGATTGGTCTGTAGATTTCTCTCTTTATATTGTCTTTGGTTTTGGTATTAGTCTAATATTGGTCTTGCAAAAATGTGTTTGGTAGCTCTCCTTATTTCTCAGTTTTGTAAATAGTTTTTACATTTCATCTGAACATTTGGTGGAACTCATTTTTGAAACTATCTGGTCCTGGATTTGGGAGTGTTTTGATTATTGTTTCAATTTCATTTCTTGCCATGACTTTTAAAAATTATCTCTCCTTTTTTTGGTCTATGTAGGATGGTTGTATATTTCTAAGAATTTGTCTCCATCACCTAGATTTTTGAGCTTTTTTGCTTATAAATGGTCATAGTAATCACTAATTATCTTTTGAACTGAGTCTGTTGTTATTTCTCTTATTTTTTAGTTTATATTCCTATTTATTTGAGTTTTTTCTCTGTGAGTCTTGCTAGGGTTTTATTCCTTTATTTATTTATTGAGAATCAGCTTTTGGTTTTATTGTTCTTTTGGGTTGTCTTCTATTTATATTGTACTTCTTTCTGTTGTAACTTTTATTATTTCCTTTCTTCTACTGGTTTTGGACATTTTTGTTCTTTTTCCAATTCCACAAGATGGGAGAGTAAGTTGTTTCTTTGGATTATTTCTTGCATCTTGATATAGGTCTACATGCTATGCCATATACTGCTTTTACTGAGTCCCATACATACTGAAATGTGTGTCATCTTATCATTTATATCAAAGTATTTTTAATGTATTCTTTGATATTATCATTAACCCAATGGTCTCTCAGTAGCATGCTGTTCAGTCTCCATGTAATAGGTGATCGTCTTGCTTTCTTTTCATAGTTTATTTCTAGTTTGATGCCTTTATGGTCTGAGATCACATTTGGTATGCTTTTGATCATGTACTTGTTGATATTTTCTTGTGATTTAAGATGTGGTTGATCCTGGAGAATATTCCATGTGTATATGAGAAAAAAAAATGTGTATTCATTTTTTTAGGGGGTGGGGAGGCAGTGTCCTATAGATGTTTTTAGTTCCATGTGGACCAGATCTTCCTTTGGGGCTATTATGTACTAGTTTAATTTCTTTTTTATCGGTTACCTGGACAATGGGTTGTTCTAGTCTCCTACCCCAATGTATTTTCTCTAATGTCTATTTTCAGAGTTGATAATAATTGTCTAGTGTATTTTGATGCTCCCTCATTTGGTCAGTATATATTGGTGAATGTTATATCTTTGTGGTGTATTGTCCCTTTGATCTTTATATAGTGTTTTTCTGTGGCTCTTGTCACCTCTTTTGGTTTAAAGTCTGTTTTATCCAATATAAGTATGGTTATCCCTGCCTTTTTGGGGACCATTTGCTTGTAGAATTTGTTTTCAACCTATGCTTATCTCTAAAGCTTAAGTATGTTTCCTAGAGGTAGCAGGAGATTGAATTCTGTTTTTTTATTAATAATTGGTTTATAAATAAATTTTTACATCTTTGTGATCTCTGGGGTTCACCCCCTCCCCAGAATATTCCCACCCTATCCCCCTCTCCAAATTGTGTACTTTAATTTGGTTGTTGGCTTGTTTTGATTTTTCTTCATGGCTTTTTGTTTATCTTTCTCATGTCCCAATATAGTAGTGAGACCATTTGGTTTCTGTCTTTTTCTTTTTGACTTGTTTCTGCTAATATGAATTCTTCTAAGTTCATCCGTGTTATCATAAAATCATCCAGTGTGTCATTTTTAATTGGTGAGTAATATTCCATTGTGTATATATAACACCTTTTTTTCATCTAGTCATCTGTTTTTGGAAATTTCGGTTGCTTTCATGTCCTTGCAGTTATAAATAATGCTGCAATAAACATCTGAGTACAGGTGTCCCTTTGTACCCACCTTTTGATAGATTCTCAGGAGAGCAATTTCTGGGTCATATGGTAGTACCATTTTCATTAACTTGAGGGCCCTCCATACAGCTTTCCATAGAGGTTGGAGCAGTTTACATTCCCACGATGAGTGTGAGAGTGTTCCCTTCTCTCCACATCCTGGCCAGCACTTGTTGTTGCTGTTTTATGGATGTGGGCCATTCTTACTGGTGTAAGGTGGTATCTCATTGTGGTTTTGATTTGCATTTCCCTTAATTGCTAGTGACGTTGTAAAATTTTTCATGTTGGCCATTTGTATTTCCTCTTTGGAGAGGTGTCTTTTTAGTTCTCTCCATTTTTTTGATTGGGCTTCTTGTTTTGCTTTTGTTTAATTGTGTGAGTTCCTTGTGGATCTTCATTATTAAACCCTTATCACTCTTGTGGAGGGTAAATTTTTTTTCCCATTTGGTTGGGCTTCTTTTAGTTTTTTCTGTTGTCTCTTTTGCTGCACAGAAGCTTTTTAATTTGATGTAGCCCCATCTGTTTATGTTTTCCTTCATTTTTTTTGCCATCTGTAAATTTTTCCAGAAAGAGATTTCTGAATTGTACTTCATGGAGGGCTTTTCCTAAGTTTTTTTTCTATGTATGTTATGGTTTCAGGTCTGACATTTAAATCTTTTATCTATTTTAAATTGGTTTTTGTACAAGGTGTGAGGGTGTTGTCATGGTTGATTTTTTTGCAGGTCTTAGTCCAATTTTCCCAGCACAGTGTATTGAAGAGGCTATCTTTGTTCCAATGTAAGTTTCCCCCCCTTTGTCAAGGATTAGTTGACTATATATGCATGGTTTTATTTCCGAGCACTCAATTCTGTTCCATTGTTCTGCTTGTCTGTTGTTGTACCAGTACCATGCTGTTTTAATTATTATTGCTTTGTAGTATAACTGAGGTCTGGCATAGTTGACCCTCCATTCTCTCTTTTTTTGGCCAGGAGGTTTTTTGATATTTGAGGTCTTCTGTCATTCCATATGAACTTCTGTAATTGTTTTTCTGTCTCTTTAAAGAATGTCGTTGAAATTTTTATAGGAATTGCATTGGAAGGATGGCCATTTTGATGATGTTAATTCTTCCAACCCATGAGCAGAGAATGTTTTTACATTTCCTAATGTTTTCTTCTATCTCTTTTAGCAGGTTTTTAAAGTTTTCTTTGTGTAGGTCTTCCACATGCTTTGTTACGTTTATCCCCGGTATTTAACTGTTTTTGGTGCGATGGTAAATGGGATGGCTTTTTTAATTTCTTCCTCCTCTTCCTGTTTTTTTTTTGCATAGGAAAGATACTGACTTCTGTGTGTTGATTTTATATCTGGCTACCTTACTGAACTGGTTTATTATTTCAAGTAGTTTTTTTCCATGGCTTTTTTTGGGTTCTCTATATAGAGAATCATGTCATCTGCATATATTGATAGCTTCAGTTCCTCTTTTCCTATTTGTGTCTATTTTATTTCTTTCTCTTGCCATATTGCCCTAGCTAAAACTTCCAATACAATGTTAAAAAGTAGTGGGGAGAGTGAGCATCCTTGCCTGGTTCCAGACCTTAATTGGAATAATTTTAGTTTTTCTCCACATGATATCATCATGTAGTTTTTGTTTTTCTCTTTGTTAATGTGGTGGATTATGTTACTTGATTTCTGGATGTTGACCATTCTTGTTCCCCTGAGAAAGATCTCACTGGGTCATGTTAAATAATGTTTTTTTTGCATCATTGGATTTGATTTGCCAGTATCTTGTTTAAAATTTTTACATCCGTGTTCATTAGGGAAATTGGTCTACAGTTTTCTTTCTTGGTGCTGTCCTTATTTGATTTTGGTATAAGTGTGATGTTTGATTCATAGAATGTGTTTGGCAGTTTTCCTTCTTTCTCAATATTTTGGAAAAGCTTTAGTAGTGCAGGTGTTATTTCATCTTTAAATGTCTGGTAGAATTCATTACTAAAGCTATCAGGTCCTGGGCTCTTGTTTTTAGGCAGATTTGATGACTGCTTCTATTTTGCTGCTTGTAATTGGATTGTTTAAGTTCTCTATATCTTCTTTGCTCAATTTTGGGTAGTTGTGTCTTCATAAGAATCTGTCCATCTCATCCAGGTTGTTGTATTTATTTCCACATAGTTGTTCCTAGTAATCTGTTATTATCCTTTGGATTTATTTTGTATCAGCTGTAATTTTTCCTCTCTCATTTGTGATCCTGTTTATTTGAATTTTCTCTCTTCTTTCCTTTGTGAGCTTTGCTAGGGGTTTATCAATTTTATTTATTTTTTTTTGGTTTGTTTCTCTTGTGAGTAGTCTTTTTTGTTTCTAGGTTATTTATTTCTTATTTTATTTTTATTATTTCCTGTTTTCTTCTGGGTTTTGGATTATTTTGTTGGTATTTTTCTAATTTTTTGATTTGGGAGATAAGGTTATTTCTTTTGTTATTTTCTTGTTTTTTGATATGGGCCTGTATTGCTATGAACCTTCTTCTTAGATATGCTTTTCTACATCCCAGACATTTTGGAGTGCTGTGTTTTTTGCCTTTTGTTTCACAGTAGGTTTTAATTTCTTCAATTACCTATTGTTTATATAGTAACATGTTTTTCAGTCTCCAAGTGTTGGATCCTCTTCTTGCTTTCTTTTCATTGTTGATTTCTAGTTTGATGTCTTTATGATCTGAGAAGAAATTTGGTATTGTTTTAATCTTTGTGCATTTATTCGTGTTTGCCTTTTGGCCTAGCATGTGGTCAGTTTTAGAGAATGATCCATGTGCATTTGAGAAGAAGGTGTAGTCTTTTCCTTGTGGGTTTAGTGTCCTGTAGATATCTATTAGGTCCATTTTTGTCTAGGTATTTTTTAAGGCATTTGTGTCCTTGTGTACATTTTGTTTTCTGATCTGTCCTTTTTTGAGAGTGCAGTGTTAAAGTCTCCTACTACATACATATTTTCATCAATATTTGTTTTCAGTTCTCTTAGCTGTTTTATGAATCTTGGTGCACCCTCATTCATTTGGTGAGCATATGATGATAACTGTTATGTCTTTTTGGTGGATTGACCCTTGAACCATTAGGTAGTGACCTTCTTAATCCTTTGTCACTTTTTAAATTTTGAAATCTTCTTTGTCTGCTAGAAGAATGGCTACCCTTGCCTTTTTGGGGGGCCCATTTGCTTATAAAATTGTTTTCCATCCTTTTACCTCAATCTGTACTTATCTTTTGGGATCAGATGTGTTTCTTGGAGGCAGCAGAATGTTGGGTTCTATCTTTTAATCCAGTCTACATCTCTGTGTCTTTTGACTGATGAGTTTAGGCCATTGACATTTAGAGTAATTATTGATGTTTGAGGTTCTAACATTGGATTCCTGTTGGTCATTTAGGGTTCTGTTTTAGTTTCTTCTTCTCTTCTTGTTTAATTATTCATTCTTTTTATTCTTCTGTGGGTTTTGGTCTTAGGGCTTCTTGCAGAAGTTCTTGGAGTGGGGGTTTGATGGTAGCAAATTTCTGGAGTCTGTTTATCTGAGAAGGTTCTAGTTTTTCCTTCATAAAGAAATGACAGTTTTGCTGGGTAGAGTATTCTTGGTTGGCACTTTTTGCCTTGGAGTGTTTTGAAGATGTGGCCCCATTCTCTCCTTGCTTGGAGTGTCTCTTCTGAGAAATCTGAAGTCAGTCTAATGGGTTTTCCTTTGTAAGTTATCTATTTCGTGTCTCTTATTAATCTAATAATTTTTCATTATTTTTGGCTCTTGAGAGTTTTACTATGATGTACTTGCTGTGTTGTTTCTTTCATTAAAGTAGTTGGGTGTCCTTTTTGCTTTCTGTATGTCTATTTTCATTTCTTTCTTCCAATTTGGGAAATTTTCCTCTTCCATTATTTCACTGAAAAGCCTTTTGGGTCCTATGTCTTTCTCTTCTCCTTCTGGGATTCCAATAACTCTTATATTTGTTTTCTTTAAGGTATCTGACAGATCTCAGATTTTTTCTTCTGTCTTCTTACTTTGTTTTCTCTCTCTTTTTCTTTCTTCATTCTCTCTAGTTCTGTGTCCCCTAGTGTGCTAATTTGTTCTTCTAATCTGCTTTTCTGGCTTTTCTCTGCATTTTAAGCTCTTCTAATCTCTCCTCTTAGAAACTGTATCTTGTTCAGCTTATTTAGTGTTTCAGTCTCATTTCTGTTCATAAATGATATTGCTCATTTTGCTGCTTTCTTTTTTTATATTTTTCTACTTCTCTTAGCTCATTGAAAGTTTCTTACCCCTTCTTTCCTCCCCCCCCACCTCCCCTTGCTTCTTTTAATGCTTTTAACAAGTAGATAATGAATTCTTTGTCTGACAGAGATAGCATTTCTTCCATGTCTCCCATGATGGTTTCCACAGATTGTTTATCCTTTGGTGATGAGTTATCCTTCTTAGGGCTTGCTTGAATATTTGTATTCTTCTTTCCTGTGTTTTTCCTTCAGACTTGATCTACATATTGATTCACTGCTGTTTTGGAATTAGATGGCATGGCAAAGATGACCAAGTTGTAGTTATTTTTGCTGCTGTGGTGCATATATCTTGTTTCCATTGGCTATTTTGGGGGACAAGTCTTTTTCAGTCAGTGGATGTGGTGTGTATATGTGGTTTCTATTGTATTGTCTATCTTCTTTTTTCGTTCTTTCTCCTCTTTTAGATGCTCGGTGACCCCGAGCATTTGGCTTTATTTAGTGGTGTGTCTAGGGTTTGTTATATAAACTTTTTTGGTTTGGGTGTCTTGACATACTTGGGTAGTCAGTGTCCTTGGTTCCCTAGTATGTGCCAGTGCTGCATGTGGCACTGACACTTCTGCATCTCTGTGTTGTGAGCAGTTTTTCCCGCTGGAGTTCCTGG
The DNA here is from genome assembly GCA_004024945.1 of Uropsilus gracilis. Classification (NCBI taxonomy): domain Eukaryota; kingdom Metazoa; phylum Chordata; class Mammalia; order Eulipotyphla; family Talpidae; genus Uropsilus; species Uropsilus gracilis. The sequence goes on along the minus strand of PVHY01005929.1, from coordinate 57,955 downwards.
CCTTAAACCTCAGTCTTTGGTAAATTCAGTCCAAACACAGGGCTCTACCTAGCCCACAGGTGGGTTACCTTGGCAACAGGAATAAGCCCTGTGCAGGGGGCTCTGGGTCCCTGTACTGTGAGCAGTTTTTCCTGCTGGAGTTCTAAATTCTCTTTTTTAATCCACTGAACTATTCTGTGTATTTTATTGGTGAATTTAGCTTATTAACATGTAGGGTAATTAATGACATATGAAAAGACTGTTGTCATTTTGATACTGGTTTTGTGATTGTATTTACTACCTTGTTCTGTTCTTCCTATTCATTCCTGTGAGTTTTTTTTTTTTTTTTGGATGATGGTGATTTATTTTTTTAAATAATCAAATAATTTCAAATACAAATTTCACATCTTTGTAATCCCCAGGGTTTATCCCCCTCCCTCCCTGACATTCCCACTCTGCCCTGTCCCCCTCCCCTGAGTTGTGTACTTCAATTTGGTTGTTGGCTTGTTTTGACTTTTCTTCATGTGTTGATTTAAATCCTAAGACTTGTATTACTTCTTGGAGAGGGGGTTTAGTTGTAAAATTCTGGAATTTATGCTTGTCTAAGAAGGTCTTTATTTTTCCCTCATGAAGGAAGGTGATGTTTACAAGTATTGTTAGATGACTTCTTTTTGTCTTGGAGCTTTTTGATTATGTCACTCCATTTTTTTTTTTTTTACTTACCCATAGTGTTTCTTCAAAGAAATCTGATCTCAGCCTAACTGGTTTTTCTTTATAGGTTATCTGTTCCTTTACACTACTGAACTTCATTAGTTTTTCTGTTTTGAACTCTTAGTAGCTTTATTATGTGTCTCACTGCACTTTTCCTTTCATGATGATAGTTTGGTGGTATCCTTCTAGCTTCTTGTATGTCTATTTTCATTTCCTCAAGTTTGGAAAGGTCTCTTTAATTATTTTTTTGAATGTATTTTCAGTTCCCATGATTCTCTATTCTTCTTCTAGGATTCCTGTGACTCTAATATTTTCTTTTTTCATGGTGTCAGATAAATCACTAAATATGTTTTCATTTTTTTCCATTTGTAGTTCTCTTTTTAAAAATTATTTTTATGTCTGTATCTTTGATAGTACCAATTCATTCCTCCATTTCTTCAATTGCATCTTCTTAGAATTTTTTAGCTCTTCTATTAACCTTTCAACCACCTGTTTCCTTGATTTCCTTTAAAAAATCAATCTCATTGTCTTGTTCATAGCTGTATTTTTCATATGTATTCTTTTTTCCTTTTTGTTTTCTGTGCTTCCTCTTAAGTATTTGAATTTTTTCAGTGTAGTGATTCTGATTCTTTGTCAGGTAAAGGAATTCTGTGTCATTGATTTTATATTCTGGAGGTTGACTTTTGGTGATGTGCTGTTTCCAGAAGGTTTTGCTTGATAATTTGTGTTTCTCTTCTTCCTGTTGTTTGCTTTCCAGTGTGTTGTATGCCTTGGGCCACTATGGCACTTGTATAAAGTGACATGATTTCTGGGAGCTTTTACTGGTATATGGATGTATTCTCTTTGTGCCTGGACTGCTGTGGTTGGGCATACAGCTTCCTGATGCCTAGTGCTGAGGGTTAGGACTCCCAGGTGCTCCTGAAGTGTGTCAGATGTCACCACTGATTATGAGATCTGCATAGCATGTCCACTTCAGGCTGCTCCCTCTTGAAAATGGCTCCTTACTCTCACTTTGGGGCATCTTCTTGATGCTTTTGTGGGTGTCCACATCACCACTGGTTGTGAAACCCATGTAGATTTGTTTGACATCACTCCTTTGATACTCATTGGCTATAGTTAATGTCTGAGGTTGCCAGCAGGCAGTGGCACTATGTGTATTTGTCCCCTCTCACTCTTACCTGGGGGAATGGCTGCTGCCAAGAGCAGGGCTCCCAGATGTTTAAAAGAAAGGATCTCTGCTTTTATGGATCTGGTTTCTGGTGCTATAGTTTTTGTTGCTCACCTGAAAGTATCCTTGTTTCCAGCTGTGGAGTGGGATTTAGGGGGTGTTTCAGACTGAAATCTGGACTGGCAGTTATTTCCTTGCTTGTGGGCTGGGCTTTCCTGAATGGTGAAAGGGGTCTCTGCTTGGACTCCTTGGGTTTTTTTTTGTTCCCCCTTTTAGTCTTAAGCATCCTGGAGAAGTGTCAATGCCCTACAGCTGGTTCAAAGCATTCGGTTTTTGCTAAGAGCTTGTTATCCATCTTTTTTAGATATTTTTAGGAGCAAGGTTGATCCTTGCCTTTTTATTCCTCCATGTTGTAGGAAGAATTTTCATAACAATTTTTTTAAACATGATTTTTTTTACCTTTTCTTTCTCAGGTCCCCTTCCAATGTTTTTCTTTTGGTTTTCCCCTCCCCATTGGTAAACTATTTGTATATGAATTTAAGAGCCAAGAATTTAGTAAAACTGACATCATTACTTCTGCTGATCTCTAATAAAATATGGCATTTTCTTCAATGGAAAATATAAGCAACCATACTAATGAAACTGGTGGAATGTATGATTTATTATCAGTCTAATAAGTCAGGTATAATTTCATTTAACATCACTGCTATCATATGTTGATCTTGATATATCATTTATAATCATCAGTACTTTGAGATTATGGAACTAGAACTGCATTGTGGTATTTATTGTAGCTACAGTGTAAAGAATAAAAGACCAGTATGCTCTGTTTCAGTATACTTGGCTTATAGGTCTGATTATTTTTATCATGGAGGCAGTATTTGTGCAGGTGACTACTTACAAAGCACACTTTTAGCACTTGTGTACCTGAAGTTTGGTTTGGGAAGGCTAATTAGTTTCAACAAATAAAATTTAGGCTGTCCAGTGAAACTTCAGATGATCAGTGAATATATATTTAATATGGCCATGGTATTTTTGGGAAAAAAATTTATTTGAAAAGATTTTTGTTATTTGTTAAAATTCAAATTTAACAGATGATGCAATTACAGTAAAAGTATCAACTCAGTCTACAGCAAGTTTTAGTTTGTTGATTATTTCATTTTTAGCATAGGAAAGTATGGGTATTATTGTATTTTTGTACTAGTATTTTAGGAATCTCACTTAAAATACACTAGTATTTTAGGAATCTCATTTTTACCTTTTCTAAGTATTTTGGTACTTTGGGAAACATGCACTATTGCAGCATATTTTGGGACATTATACTAGTGATTAATTGTCTTGGTTTTGAAGTAATAGACTGACTAATCAATGGGTCATTGATCATTTTTAGAAAGCCTTTAGAGTGGCTTAAATTATCCCCCAATTTAAAGAATGGTGATAGGACAACAGAAGATGTAAACCAGTATTTGGGGAACTTTCAAATTGAAAAATTGAATTGCTGCTTTAATATTTTCACCAAAGAGTGGACATGCATTCTAAAACATAAATGTAGTCAATTTCTCTGAAGTTAATATCTTTTTTAAAAACTGTCATGGAATTAAATGACTGGTACATTGTCTTCTGAAAATATTTCTGAACACAATTTAGTAAATTGCTTGTTATAACAGTCTTTGTGACTTTGCTTGTGCAAACTGCTTATTTGAATATTAACACTGGAAATTTTCTTTCTGAAAGTATCATTTCAAAATAAGTCAACATCTGCCATATGTAAAAGAAAATTGAATTTAATTATTTCAGATAAACTTTTGCTTTTGTTTCTTTTACAGAGACACTCATAAACTGCAAGGAATAAAATTATAGTTTTAAATGACATGTAGCAGATGTGCTGAGTTGTGTATGAATTAAGGATTCAATTTATGACTTTCATTTGAATTCTGAAGAACAGAAAACATTAATGTTTCCTTTTAATTATGCTTTTGGTAATACTTATTTCTGGAAGTAGTTTTTAATGTGTTCTGTATTCAACTTGGTTTGTGGAAATAAAAAAAAACTGAGTCAATCAATTAAAAATATTATTTGATAGGTGGTTTTTGGAATTAAATGAACAAAGATATTAGATTCACATTTACAGTTCTTTAGCCAGTAGCAGTTTATCTTCCATCTCCCAGAGTAGTTTTGTTTACATTAATATGTTTACTTCCTCCAGAAATAGCCTCCAGTGTTAATTTATTACCTGATGTATATCAGGAATCAGCTGCAGAGAATTCTTCCACTTCACAACCTTAAAGGATAGTTTAACCTATCATTTTTATAATAGAGCAGTTGTACTCATCCTCCACCATCCTGCCCTTTTTCACTTTTTTTTTGGGGGGGGGGTAATAGAGAAGAGGATCTTGACATGTTTAGAATTTTAGAAGTGAGAGAATTCTGTAGTAAATTGCTGTCCAAAATTGCTGTTAAAAGTGAGCTTAAGCTAAACAGAATCATTACGCACCATGCCAACTATAACTTTCTGTTCGTCAGTCAGTGCACTGTCTTTAGAATGAGAACTTTATGAACCTTTAGGCATTAATGTTTTCAGACTTTATAAATGTGAAAACTGAAATGCTGTTCTAATATTTTGAAAGAACCAGGACATTTGCTAGATGTATGCACCTGTCTATTCCTCCTATGTGTGGAGATTCAAAGCATACATTTCCCAAACTCTAAGCCCATTACTGCTATAAAAGGTTATCTTAGTGTAACAATATAAGAGTTTGTCATTCTGAAGCAAACAAAAAGAACAAGTGTAGAAATTACATATTTAAAGGTACATGGGATGGGTGCACCTTTCAACATTGATAGATAGTATTTGGGTCTTAAAGTAAATATTTGATCTTCCCAAATCAATACCTCAGCTGTATTTTCTTTCCTAAATTCTTACTTTTGAGATTAAAGATAGATTTAATTTTTAAAAATGTAGTAAGGGTTATAGTAAGTGATTCTTTTTTTGCCTAAGTAAGGAAGAGGGATATCAGTTAAGATGTAAAGTTTTCCTTCTTAGGTATTGCTTTGTAGGGACCTGATTTTCAAGTGTATTTGTTTTGTAGAGCATGAATTAGAAGTCCTACATTTGATGCTTAAAGAGAGTACATACAAAACACTTAAGGTTTTGGGTGAAAATGAATATCTTATATGAAGAAGTTAATTAATATCAAGAATTTTCATTTATATTATGATTATGATCTTTTTAGAATCTGGTATAATGTATGATTTCTTTATGAAATGAAGATTATAGATGTTTGTGTGTAATTTCTTTCTTCTACGTTTCTATTTACTTCTCCTCCTTGTTTTAATTGCTTGTTTTTGTATGTCCCAAACCTAGGAAAAATGAAATGAGTACCTCATGCCTCTACTTTGTTTTTCTGTTTTCTACTATTTTACTGACTCATGAGTTTAAAAACATTGAAATCTCTATTGTGACAGCATGGGTTTCTGATAAATCCCAGCTGGAATTATTGTTCTGTCTCTAATATGTGAATTGGGGCTCATTGTTTTTCCAGAGTTAAGATGTCTGTGAAAATACATACTACACACACACACATACACACAAACACACACATACACCTCTCTTTCTCAAAGCTGGTATGAGGAACAGATTAAAACATGCTAAATTACTTAACAAGGCTATTAGCTCAAAGCAGATATTCAGGCATATCATTTTCCTTCTTTCTCAAATGGTATTGGAAACAGTAAATTTTCTGCTCTGTCAATATTAATCAGAATGGGTATTTTTTCAGAACACAGAGAAATTGTAATATAAACTGCCTACTGCTTTAGAACTGGGCACTATTTTCAGATCACCTGTTTCTGCTTAATTTGTGACAGTAATTTCACTGCCTCAGCTTAAACAAAGTATTTAACTTCTCAAAGTTTGGGCTAGCTCACTGGTAAAATGGGACAATAATAGCACTCATTTACAGAAACACAAATACTTGAGTTTGTACAAATCAGAAACAGCTCTGTCTTTTTACCAACTAAACCCTGTTTTCAGGAAATTGCTTCTCTCTATTGCATAGTGTGGTTTTGGGGACTAGACCTAAATCTCAACCTCAACCCCAAGGTTTGAGTGGGTCTTTGACACAGACTGTTCAATTATAAAATTCATCACTTCAGATGCAGGGATGCTCGGAAGTCGCAATCAGAGGACCAATCATAGTTTGGGGACATTTTTTAAATGGAGCTAATGGAAGAAAGGTCCTCTACTGAAATTGCTGAAGAATACAGAGAAAGCTAGTATTTATGTTCTTTCTAATGAGAAAGTCTAATCCAAGTGAAAGAAAAAGAAAATAAACATTAGAAATAAAGAGAAAGCAAACAAAAAAGTAAGCCCATGGTGCTGAGAGTATGACCTCTGACTCCTGAGGTCTCCAGTCCTGTTTGTTCTTGATCCTCAGTTCTGACTTCTGATAGTATACTTCCAACAAGAACTTGTGTTGATTAAGCTCATGTTCTTTAAGTTTTAGGTGCTTACTATGAAAATGTCTAGACTGATAATCCATACTGAGTATAACATGCTTTAAAGCATCTGCGGGATGGTAGATACCACATGCTATGAGAAGAGAGTGTGGTGGTTAAAAGCAGTGACTTGGGGACAGACTACCTGCCTCAAATCTCAGCTTAACTATTTGCCTTTGGATTAACTACTTTATTTGCCTGTGCTTCATTTTCTGCATTTGTAGAATGAATTTAAAGCTACTGGACCCCCATCTGTGATCTAGTGGGTAGGGCGAGTCCTGACCCATCAGAGTCTTAGGGTCTCAGGGTCTAGAAGTTCCAGGCTGGAGGAGCTGGCCTCTACTTCCATGTGGGCCAGTGTGGGGCCCTCTGCCAGGCACAGCTCAAAGTTACTCCTAGAGATCTGAGCAGCATGGTCTGCTGTGTTCCAGTAGTGCAGGTCATTTGTCCAAAAACTTGTGGTGGGGGAGGAGTTGGAGTCACTGAGTAGGGAAGGGGGAAAGGAGAAGAAAGGTTGTGGTAGGGGATAGATTATTCATGGGGGGCCATACCCAAAGGGAACAATAGCTGTACAAATATGATTGATGTTGAACAAAAATATAAGAAAATAATAAACTTACAGAAAAAAAGCAAAACAAAATAATGTATTGAATAGCTCATTCTTTGGTTTTGTTTTTCAAATTAAACATGTTGATATTTTAAGGTGGTTAGGCCAGTGATTGGCAAATTCTAGTCATAATACTACATGGTGAATAAATTACTAAAATAAACAATAATATAAAATTATATAAAATGTAGCCATGTGCTAGAAAGGTGTTAACTTTGTGCATTATTATACCTATTTCACTTACAGAGAATAGGTGAGTAGTATTTCAGTATAAGAATTAATTTAGAGGTAAAGGTGGCAAAATGATGAAAAGCTCTACAATTATGGAACATCTTAAACTTTAATTTTCAACATTATATAAAACAAGTCCCTTTTCAAGTTTCCTATCATTGAAATGGGGATAGTAGTGAAAAAATTGCTTTTTCCTCTAACAAAAAGACTTGACATAGTCTTTTTGGAAGGAAATGAAACAACTATAATATGAATATAACTTTTAGAAGTTCATTTTGGGAGCTAGAAAAATGAATTGTTCATCCTTGAACACAAACAAGGATGGAGAGAAAAAAGACCTGCTTACAGGAACTGAAAAATTGATTTTGTGAGTGTAGCTGATGTAGAAGGAAGAATTCTGTGTGATTTTAATTTTTTAACATAATAGTTTGACAGCTAAAGGCAGGATGAGACTATCATTTTCTGCAATTTTCACAGATATGGCTCTGGCAATGGTCTACAACCTCCTATAAGCAACTACCCCTTTACAGTATACTTAGCATCTGCTAAGATTATAGGTCTCTAGATTGTTGTTTATTGAGTAAAGTAGAATTTGAAGTCTTGGAAGTCCCAAATAGCTAGTTTTAACTCTCAAAGATTTTGACTCGTTTTTAAAAACCATGCAGGTAGGTTAAAAACTAAAAATGAAATTTTTACCTTTATTTTGATGTGAAAAGTGGTGATGCAGTCCATTTCAACCCAACAATAAGTTAAGCAAAATAAAGGAACAATAAATATAACTATAAATATGTATCTGTACAGATATATATCTACAAATACATGCATATGCGTATATCTGCACACACTTATGTACATATATGTAAACATATGTATACACACATTTTCAGATATCATCCATGCATATATGTGAATGCACACATATAATAATATATCTGTACATATACACAAATGTGCATGTGTGCCGATATATATGAAATTAGCATTTTGAAAGTAAATACTCTTCAAAAGGAGAGAAGAAAACTTAAGAGTGATGGTTGTGTTGAGGCTATAGTAAAATTTCATAAAGTTAGTACTTTAGACAAAATAAAGTTTGTTTTTTTTTAAGTTCTGAGAGTCAGAAGTTCAAAATCCAGGTGTGGCAGGTGTGGGCAGTGCAGCCTTATCTTTGGAGACTTCATTTTTTTCTTTCTGAAAGGACTAGATGCTTTTGTTGAGTAAATTAGATCTATAGTAAAAGTTATAATATGGAATTAGTCCTTCTTAGGGTATATTTATTTAATATTCTTTCAAGTAAAAATTCATGATCCTGGAAAACAAAAACTCATTGATCAAAATATGGTATGATTTTCTATCTATTTGTTAGAGAATGACCAACAGGTACCAACCCCAAACTGTTAAAGATGGTATGTGCTAAAGCGATCCAGCCACACATGTGCACAAAGGCAAAAAAAAAAAAAAAAAAGACACTTTTTAGTATAATTAACTAGTGTGCATAGAGAAAGAACAAAGTATTCCTAATAATAGATTTCCACTAAAACTCTTCAAATTACCTACCCCTTAATTTTGAACAATATTATTTCCTGGTTCTAGTTCCTCAATTCTTAATGTATTTAACTTCTTTGAATCCTATGAGATAATCATGTAACTTTTCAATAAATGTATTTTTTGTATAGTTATAACATTTGTATTCATCAATCTCCTGACAAGTACATATGGTAAACATAAAGCAACAAATTTCAAATATTTGGAAGGTACAAAGCAAGTTATCCTGAGAAGTGACAATATACCCCTGGACTGAAGTCAATGTTCTTTGAGATCTCTGTAAGGCAACAATGGACAAGACAGGGAAAGGAATATCTATGAGTATCTATATGAACACTTTTGTAAGGGTTGTGTTTCCCTGAGAACTCTGTTCTTAAATTTCCTACATATGCCTTCTGATGTATTAACATTTGGTGAATTCAGCTTATTTGCTTTATTGATTCTTCAACCTAATTCTTGTGGAGATTAAATTTTTGTCAAAATTTGAAATGTTATCCCTCTTTAAGTGTTTAAATTGTATACATTCCCAAAATTAGTGAATTAGCAAACTGGACAAATGAATATTATAAAACTGAGAAATCCTACTATAAAAGAAACATTCTGTTGATATAAATATCATCAATTCTGAAGAAATATAGCAAATATAATCTATTAAAAGTAAATTTATTTTCACATATGAAATATTTGTACCTAAGTTAATATACATTCCTAAGATTTTGCATATTAAAATAGATAATAAAATCAAAATAAGGAAAATTCAATTTTCCTTTTTTGTTACCAACTCTTTATGAAATAGACTATGCTGACTCTAAAAAAGGAAATATGGTTATCATCTGACTTCCTATTTTGGAAACTTACTAGCAGCTTTGCAAATAAAAGAGCAATGGAATATTGCTAGAGTTGACTAACAGAGACATAGAAAATAATTTCTTCAAAGATATTTCTTAAGTCTAATTAGAAACTTACTTTTCAAAGTGAAAAATTATAGTCACTTATTCAAGCACTTCTAATAGCTTCCTGTTTCTGGAATTTTAAATTGAAAAAAAAATTTTTCATTTGTTTGCAATTACCAATTGAGTTAGGCTGATTCCCCCATTCAGAATAAAATCTCTTTAAACTTCATTACAGAGTTTTCTTTATTTTATTCATGGAATTAAAGATACACACGCATATGTATACCTATGTATGTATGTATGTATATGTGTTTATATATGTGTATATATGTAAATATATTTTCAATAAAATTTAAACAAAACCTTAGATTATAATTCTGTTCTCAAATTATTAAAAGAATAAAGATAATTTTTTCCTATAATTCAGTGACGTATTAAGAAAAATAGTTTTACACGACTCTACATCTCAGACAAGCCTACTCACATGAAATAACACAGACATTTTAAACTCATGGTCAAAAACTGTAAATAGTTGCAAAAGGGTTCATGTATTTTAAATCCAAGGAAAGGTCTGGGTTTAGTCATGGTTTACCAAAAATGTCAATAACAAATGCTAAATCAAAACATACAAATGTATGTCAGTCAAGATGGGAAATATTTCTGATTTAAGTCATCTTTGAAAAATAATTGAGGGGATATTTGTATTACTAGATATCAAAATATCAGCATCAATGGATCATTTCTATCATCGTTGATACTATGTATTTTTTTTTTAAAGTGTACTTTGCGTTACTCACTAAAACTGAAATAGTCACACTAAAACTCTTCTTTCCTCAAATTCCTCCAGGAACTTACCCTCTCTCTCATCCCTTTAGTTTCTCCACTCCTGTTGGGTGTACTTTCCAGTTATCCATTCACTCTTCATTGGTCTGACCTTGATGTACATTATTCTAATAAAAATACTTTTGTTCAGGTTAGCAATTACTTATCCAAAGGAAAAACTCAGTCTTTATATTACTTGGCTTTTGAACATTATTCAACAGAATTTATTATGCTCTTCTTTAAAAAAGCTCATCATTTGCCTTCAGAGGAAATTCCTGATATTTATTTTCTAACGGCAGAATAATTTCTCCACCACAAACTCCTTCGTCAGTCTCTACTCTTTTATCAATTGCTAAATGCTGAGTTTCTGTAAGCTTGAGTCTGGGGTGTCTTCCTCACTTCCTTCATTGTGAAGGAAGGTTTACATTGATGGCTTTGACTATCATGTTTATTCGGATATCTCCAAAGCTTTGTTAATACATTTATCACTTTTGATAGCAAGTCCAAATTCAAGAATTCAGTTGCTTCTCTGACAACTCCATGAAGAAATTTAAAACTTAACTAGTCCAAAGCAGAAGATTATATTTTCTTTTCCCCATTATACCTGCTCTAAATTTATTCTTTCCTATCTCAGTAAATGTCAAAAACTTGGGATTTTTCTTTGACACCTCCATTTCTCACCTCATACATTTAAATTCTAAACACCACCAGTCAGCCAGCAACATATGCTGAATCTGTCATCTTCTTTCTACTTCACTGCTAGCATATTGCTCAACCACAGCCATCTCTTAACTAGACTACTGGAATAGACTCCTGTATTACTGGAATGGGCTAAGTTAAGTTATAATAATAGCACTGAAAGCTCAGTGGTCCCTAACAATAGAGTTTTTTGGAGACATTGCTTCTCCATCAGAAGTAGGTGAGGTTCTTCTGTACATCTCCATACTATAGGTCCCAGGTGAATGAACCAGGCATCATCTCTAACATCCATTATTATACAGAGAGAACGAGAGAGAAACCTGGATGATATTACACTAGCAAATAAATGCTTCAGCCTGGAATTGGCAGTGGTTATTTCTTTTCGTGATTCAGTGACAAGAACTAGTTATATGATTTTTCCAAATCACAAGAGGGACAGGAAACATAATCATCTCAGGCATATGGTAGAGAATATTAGTGACTCTCATACTTTCTAACCAGACTTTCTGCTTCCAACTTTGTCTTCTTGAAACCACATATAAGTGAGTGGTAACAAGGGCCCCTAAGCTGTTAAATGCAAAAGTCCATTTTGCCCATATAAAAGGCTTTGTGTCATCCAGTGACACACACAAAAAAAGAGATGTTAATATGCTCTATGATCTTTAAGTGGTATGAAAACCAAAGGGGTGGGGTGGGGGAAAAGAGAAGATTCCAAATAACAGAATCCCATCAAGGCAAATAACCAAGCAAACAGGCTCAGTCCAAAGCATGGCCATTGAGTCTGAAAAGTTGCTTGGGGGTCAAAGGCACCTTCTGGTGGAGAATCAGAAGAAAGGAACTAGGTTGGTCCCAGAATGCTGAGACAGGAGAGACCTGTAATTCAAAATGTATCATGTAATCCATCATGATGTCAAGGTGATGGCTGCCAGTGTCTCTGCCAAAATGCTAAAGTCTCCAGGACAAAGAATCAGGAAAAGCTTTTCTGTGTGTCTCTCCTATCTCTCTTTTCCATCTCTAATATGTTTATCAGCCTTGCTCCTCTCTCCTTGCCAGTGCCTCTCCATTCTGGAAGTTCATGGCATGCTGGGAGTTTTAATAAAAGGCCTCTGAGATATTCATGGCATTCATCCATTCATGGGACTAGGAAAACTGACTTTTGTTCTTATGGTGTCACTCCTTCCCATTTTTTAGCAATGAATTCTGTAATCAATTCTCTGATAAAATAATCAGAGGAATCCCTTTTAGCACCTCTTTATAAAACTTAAAATTATATCCAGTTCTGTGGCCTAGATTCTATATATTATGACCCTGTCTATCCTTTGGGCTAACCACTAGCCACTTCTGCCTCCCTTGTGGTTTCCTTATTGTGTTGATTTTATGCCCCATCTTTTCATCCTAAGACATGTAGAACATGCGGCCTCTGCCTTGCTGCAGCATTGTGGTTGCCTTCTCATCCATTGGTTCTCATCTTAATGTCTGAATTCTCTAAGTGATCTCCCCAGAACTTGCTACGACAAGAATGTTATGTGAATTTTTATTTCCCCTGGCATACTGTTTTACTTCAAAAATTATTAGACTTTTTTTTTGTATTAACTATCTTCAGCACAAAACTATAATGATAAAGTTATCTTTTCATTATTTTTTGACTGACCTTATAATCAACTTACATAATAGTTTTTTAATGAATAAGATTTAAATTCTGAATCTAAAAAATCAGCAGAAATATTGGTATATACATAGAAAATATGATTAGGATAACTAGATCCCAAAATACATTTCAAAGTGGTAAAATATTTCAAAGTGACATCACTATAGTAAGCTATATTAATATAGAAATGTTTCCACAAAGAACTCACACAACTTAACAAAATCAAAGGAAAAAAATCAGTTAAAAATGGGGAGAAGAACTAAAAAGAAATTTCTCCAAAGAGGAAATACAAATGACTAACAGGCACATGAAAAAATGCTCAACATCACTTGCAATCAGAGAAATGCAAATCAAAACCACAATGAGATACCACCTTACATGAGTACATCTAAAAAACAGGCAACAAGTGCTGGCATGGATGTGGAGAGAAAGGAACACTCTTACACTACTGGTGGGAATGTAAACTAGTCAGCCACTATGAAAAGCTGTGTGGAGGACTCTCAAACCAATGAAAATGGAACTACCCTTTGACCCAGCAATCGCTGTTCTGGAAATCTACCCAAAGGAGACCTCAATGCATGTACAAAGGAACACCTGTGTTTGGATGTTTACCGCAGCACAATTTATAATTGCAAGGACATGGAAGCAATCTAAATGCCCCCAAACAGATGACTGGATGAAAAAAAATGTGGTACATATACACAATGGAATATTATTCATCAATTAAAAATGACAAATTTGACCATTTTATGATAACATGGATGTACATAGAAGAAATCATATTAGCAGAAATAAATCAGAAAGAAAAAGACAGAAACCAACTGGTTTCACTATTTTATGGGACACAGGAAAAATAACAAAAAGTCAGAAGGAAAAGTCAAAACAAGCTAATAACCACATTGGAGTACACAACTGGGAAGGGTTGCTGGAGAGGGTTGGAATGGTCAGGGAGGGAAATAAATAAATGTATTTATTTATATATAAATAAATTATTTTTTAAAATATAGAAATGCTGAATCTAAAGTTATATAGTAATGTATAAACGATACATAAAAGAGAAGTATCATGATGACACACATAATTTAAAACTTGTAAATTAGAAAGTCAAAAAAGGAAAAGAAAATTAAAAATATATTTAGAATCAATATTATTAAAAAGAGAAATTATTGCATTTGCATATATTTCCTTATTACACACACACACACACACACACGTGTGTGTGTGTGTGTGTGTTTATGGGAATCCTTGCTAGTGCCATCTGGGAGCAAAAGGAACAGGGAATGTATAGTGGAGGAAGGAATCTATATATGGCTGTTAACCAATGAATTGTAGTACTGAAGGTATTTCTTTCCTTTCTAGTTTGCCACATTTATAATTATGATTGTTAAATTTTCCTCCTTTCTCTATTATTTTACAGAGTTCTGGTGACAATCTTAATAATTGCAGGATATAGAATCATGAGTGTGAGAGAATAATGCAATTGAACATGAGGAGAACTGGTCATTCAGAAATGATTGCAGTATTTGATGAAAATTGGATCTCCTAATTTGAGGAGAGGGTCAGTACAACTGCATTTCTATGAGAGAAGTTGCCTTATGGTAAAATAGAACACTGCTGCCATTCGGATGTTTACATGTGGTCCTTGGTGATATTGATGTTGAATAGTCACAAAGGTGATACATAATGCAATTGACTTACTACACTTATATTCATATTCTTTTGAAGGACTTCTCCTTAGAAAGATCAAATATAAAAAATTGGAAGAGGAAAGTTGTATTTGTCAGACTGTTCTTCAGCTAGAGTGTGTTATGACTTAGGTTTAGCCAAGTGATATTTCAGTGGTGGCAGTCATATGTGAAGAGATGGGTTATTCTGGCAAGAATGGTGACAAAAGAATGTAGTTCTTCTTGGACTCAAAGTCTGGAAACTGTCTTTATTTGGATACTCTTTGATCATGGGTCAGGGTCAAAAGCAGCAGCTGTTTTTTTAGCTGGAAAATTTTACTATGTAGTTCTGAGAATTATTGAAAAGTTATCCTCAGTCCTTTTACTTAAATTGTATCAAAAAGAAAATTAGCAAATGATTTTCTTTAATTAGCAGGAGTACATGTATTCATAAGAATGCTGATCAATGTAGAGATTCTTGCCATGTTTATTGAACACTACTTGTTAAATCTCACCTATGTCCCAGGAAAGACATAATGTATGGTAAAGTAAACGTAGTAAGTAAATTAGATAGTATGCCAGAAAGTATTATATTATTTGGAGAAAATTTTAAATGTGAAGAAGAGAAAGGAAAAGAGAAATACAAAGGGTGTAGGAATATAAAGAACAGGTTATAATTTTTAATTGGGTCATCAGAATAACTTTTTCGTGAAGGAGGGATTAATATGGACTCAAAAGTAGTAAAAGTTAAATCATTCCAAGGAAAAGAAAGAATCTATATCAAGTCCCTGAGGTGGAATCTTGCCTTGAGAATATTTAACAGGTGGGAATTCATTGTCAATTTTGAGAAAAGCAATCACAATGGAATGGTGAGTGTGACTGAGTTAAAGAAAAAATGCATAGTGAGAATTTGTAACACTGAATATAGAAAGACAAATCAACAAGGCTGTTTATACAAAAAGGAAAAGAGAAATTGGTAAATAACCTACAGGCAAGGGGATCAGTTAGAAAAAAAACAGTGATGAGGGTTGGAAACTGGATTATCGAATGTCTTTGGTCTTAGTGATTCAGCAGGGCTTGCTATAAACAGTATAAAGACGTTGAACAAAGCTGGGCATGTGTGAAAGCAAAAACAATTCAGACAAGCGAGATGATTCAGAGTTCAACTGCAGAATGGGGCCCAAGGTCACAAGCAGACAGAGGCCGACCTTGTGCTTCAGTAGACAGAGATGCAGGGACCATTTTAAACTGGGTAGTATGGAAAAATTATCTAACAAATATAAGGTTATTTAATATAATCAAAGAAATTTGGTGATGGAAATTGCTGTATTTGAATTCAAAAATTAACCCGGAACATCAACCTAGTGACTAGTATATCTCATAGTTCTCATTATCCCAAAATGGGAGGCTTAGAAATTTGTCAAAATTATTTGTATTTTTAATTTGACTCAGTGACTATAGGTGTATTTTTCATGCAGATGTTTTCATAAAGGGCAAAATAGTAGTATATTTGCTAATATTTGTGCAACAGTTGGAGATGGCCATGTGAGAGCTGAAGGCATTAACATGAGCTGAAGAATAGCAGGCTCCAATTTTGTGGTTTTATGGCTATATGGTTTAATGTAGGAATTAAGCTGCAGATTTCAAAGAAATGTATAGCTTCCAGATATTGAGATTAGACATTTGGGTTGGGCATTTACCAGAAACTGAATAATGAATTTGTGATGGAAACTGCCAATAAGATGCTAGAGTAGGTAAACTAGAGACTCCTTTTGTTTGTGCAGTGGAGATGAGATTATGAGTGGAAAATTCCAGCCTTGTTTTCCTATCTTTGTAACGAGCTACCCATCTCTTCCTGAAGGTAAGTCTGAGGAATACCTGCAGTTATGCAGTGCTTTTTCAATATTTCCCCCAAGATTCTTAGAAGTATTTGAGAAAGATGCACACATTTTTTACATTTAAATAGTCTCAAATGCCTACATCTACCATAGCAGAAATTTAATACAGTTCTTCCACGTATTTATTTTTAGTTTTCTCTGTATAGCAGGTAATATAATTGTAAAGGAGTCACCTAGATAAATAATTGTTAACATTTGAGCAATAGATGGTTTCCATGAAGCTGCCATAATGTATCTGTGAAAAACCATCTCATAAACATATTTATGGAATAATTTCTAACTAGGTTTTTTTATAGATTGGAATTAGTACCAATACTTAACATCAGTTGCCCATCTACCCTGTGTTATACATGATGTGGAAAGCTTTATAGACACTGTAATTAGATCTCATAAAAGCTGGAAACTGTCTCACTCCCCCACTTAACAAAAATTTTTTTTATTTTTAATTTGATTGCACAAATATGTGTATGTCTCTCTCTCTCTCTCTCTGTGTGTGTGTGTGTGTATTTTACATCAGCTTGATATGTCACAAGCAGTAATTAGAGTCCAGACACTCTGACTCTGGAACTAAATTTATCTTAGTCACTAAGTTATTTTACTCTTGTTTCCCCTCCTCCTTAAATGGTTTTAGAGAGATCAAACTTAAGATACTTGTGGTATTGTTATCTTCCTATTTGCTGTGTCTGAAAAATATAGGAAGACCTAGACTAAAGAGTATTCTTAATAGGTTAGCTCAGTACAGATTGCACAGTGGTGAGAGAGTGTGTGTGTAGAGGAAAGCATGTACATAGAGTACTTGGACTGGCACTGGAAAGAAGGCTACAAAGCAGGAACTACAAATTTCACCTGTTTTATTCCCTTTTAAAATAGTGAGTAACTAAAAAAAATAATCTTAAACTATATAAACACATTGATAATCCTTAAGAGTGGGGCTTTGTTCCCTTTCTATCTAGTTGTACAATTGTCTGTAGAGAAAATTATGCCATAGCACAGGGAAGCAAAGAGTAGAAAAGTTTTGAGGATAGATCCTAAGGTCAGACTTTCTGGAGTCAAATCCTGGTTCTGTCAATTCCTTGACCCTTTTATAAGACTTTCTTCTTTTCCTGGTAGGTAAAGGACCATGAGGATTAAATGAAACAGTTCATGTAGGGCATTATCACTGTGTTAATCACTTTTAGCTTTTATCATAAAGAGGATTTTTGATTAAATATTGGTCATCATATCTGATGACATTCCTTAAAGTTAGATTTTGTTGTGAAGGATGGTGATGAAGCCTCTTTTGCTCACTGATTTAAAAGCAAAGTGTACTCTACAGATGGAAATAACAGTGTCATTTTGCATGGATCTGGGTATACAAATCAAATGAGCCTCAGGAGTCCTCTTTAACCCTGTGGGTCTGTTTATTTCTTTCGAGTTGCTCCCCCTTTCCCATTCCTACAGCTTTTTCTTCAAAAACATGATTGCTTAGTCCCCTCTACTTCTAAGAGCTAAAAAAGCATGCTTACTAATTTATGTTCTTATAGATCTCTCATAGGCCAGCTTCACTTTTGGCTACAAATAAACACACAAAACCAAGGCAAGTAACCAAAAGAAATGTGTTCTGTTTTAAACAAAATAAAGTATCTTGCAAAATTAACAATATTTTAAAAACTAAATTATAGTGAATAAATTGTAAAAAAATAAAAAGCCATTTATTCTCGTATCTTCATTCACTCACCAACTTATATATTCATTTGCTTTTGACACGGTGATCATGAATTTGTCTTGTCAGTACATGCTATGCTGAGTGCCTACAAGGATGTATATCTCTACAGTTCATGAATCTTGCTTTGGGGGAGTTTAGGAAAACTTTGAACATGAAAGCATGTGACAGTACAAAAATTAATGCTGTTTTGAGAAAATAATATGGGAGATGTTTAAGCCAACATATGATATTTTTCATTTTTCTTTTCAAATAATATGAGTAAACATAAAAATAACCACAGTTCGTTCAACTCAGCCAGACTTAGGTCATCTTCCCTTTCTTTGTTTCCTAAACACATGAAACTCCTTATGACACAGATTTGATTTGACAGAATATGTGTTAAAATGTTTAATTCTGCCTCTCTCAAACTAAACTTATTGTATATAGACTGTTTGAATGAATAAACTGGGGTCAAATTCAGAATACCAATTAATGTTAATTAAGGTTAAGACATACATAAAAAATATACAAATGGAATTTGGACTTATTAAGAAATCTTAGTAAAGCCATGGTGAGTAAAATTTTTGATTGAACTGGTTATGTCCACGGAATATGAGAAAATAAAAAAAAAATCATGAAGGCAAAGGAAAGTAAAGTTGTTCAATTAAAATATTCATTCACTAGACTGAATGTATATTACTATATGCTGGGTCTTATGTTGAGTATTTCTAGTAAAAAAATAAAGATGATATATTCCTTATCTCAAGACAGTTATACTTCAGTATGGAACGCACAAAAATAAATACATTATGCTAAATAGTATATATCACATATATTATGTACATATATATATATTTATGTTAAATAGGACAAGGGAGTGATTCCCTTTTGTAAAGACTGTTATAGTTTACTGAGAATGGAATGTTATGTTATGCCTTGAAGGATGTTTTTGTCTTTATTGAGTCTCCTATCATACTCTAATGAATGAAAACATAGTCTAAAGTGCCCATGTTGTCATGAGTAGAAATAAAATATTAACTTCAGAAATCACTAAGAAAGATACACGCATGGTAAATAATTCAATAGTTACACTTAAGAGAGAATGAATGAAAAAGAATAATTTGTGTATCTGCTACAAAGAAAAAATAGAAGGAAATAAAAGATAACATTAAAATAGAAGTAAAAGTAGTAACAATAGAAAGTAAGAGGATGATAAAATTCAATCACTATATATATAAGTGAGCTAAGTTCAGCAGATAGTTAACAAGTATTAAAGGTACATGGAAAAAGAGAAACCCTCATTCTTGGTGGAAATATAAAATGGCACAGCCACTTTGAAAAGTTTGACAACTTTGGATAGTTATTTATAAACCTACCTACCATAGAATCCAAAATCCATTCTATTGAGCTTAGTGACAGCTTATGTTCATGTAAAGGCACATACATATTCATAGAGCAGAACATGCAAGCTAGACAAAATTTGGAAATGTTTTAAATGGCTCAGGAATATATAATCAAAATACAGTATTCCCATACAAAGTAAAAGAACAAAATACTGACTGATAGATACTACAAAACAGGTGAATCTCATCCATTTATTCTAAGAAATGTCCATGTAATTGCCTATATTTGTATGGTGTCATTTATATGAAATATCCAGAAAAAGCCCATTTATAGAGATAGATAGTAGAAAAGTGATAACCTAAGATTGGTGATGAGAACATGAATTGGCTACAAATGAACTGAGGTTATATTTTGAGTGGTAGAATATTCTAAAATCATGCTGATAGATGCACAGATCTGTGCATTTTCTAAAAATCATATAATTGTACACTTGAATTTTATGGATTGTAACATACTGCAATAATGCCAAAATTACATTGAATGGTAATGGTAATAGTGGACATCCTTGTGTTGTTTTTGATCTCAGAGAAAAACTTTCAGGTTTCTTTTGCCATCGATTATGATGTAGGTTGTAGGTTTGTCATTATTAATTATGTGCTTAGTTTCAAACTACAGATTTCTATTATTGGTGATAGAGATAGAATAGTTATTGAAACAGATGAAGCACACTCAGATCTTACACGCATACACATACACATATAGGTTTTTAAGAAAGTCTTTGTTTTGTACTTTTCAGCAGTTTTTAGTTATCAATTACAATTGGACTCAGTAGAAATGCACTTTATATCTCCTTTGAATTGCATCTTAATCTACTGTGTAAGCTTACCAACTTTTTAGCATTGTTGGTTGCATTAGAATAGGAGGGCACCAAAGTCATACCACAATTTGAGCTCTGAGTTTGCCTGTAGTTCTTCTGAGTCAGACTTTGGCACATGATATTTTCCTGTCACTATTCTTCTTTCTTCCTGTTCACTTCAAATTCTTCTCTGATGTGGAAACCTCTAGTTTTCTTCACCTTTTATCTCTATGTTGTAAAATGCTGGCTTGACTATTATTCAGTTACAGTGAGCGATGATTATCACTGAAAAGATAATTTGCTACTCACAATTAAGGAGTAGGTCACATCACTCCATGTAGGAACAGGTCACATCACTCCATGTAGGGTCTCATGGGGAAGTACCAAGTTTTGTCAACAGGCTGATGTGGGCAAGAGCCTTTATTATGGTTTACCAAAGAAGTAATGGGCAATTGAGGGCAGGTTGGTTTAGCAATGGCTATTTGGATAATTGCAGTTCAAATTATTGTAGGTACTTAATTGTCTAGGACCTGACCTTGTATGATTTAGGTTAAGGGTGCTTCAGACACTGAGAACTCAACAAAGGGTGTGATTTGGTGACTGGCTCTGTGCTGGTTGGTTTGCATAAGACACATGGGCTTGCAGGCTAGCCCATTACTCTTTTTTGGACTTGTCTGGCTCTAAGAGGGGCAGCCCCTTTGGGGTATGCAAGAGTCTAAGATGTCAAAGCACCAATTACAGAAGCTGGAAAACATTATTCTTGCACTCTGATCTACTGTTTTTCCTTCCAGCTCCTAACTAATCATTTTATTTATTTATTTGTATGTTTGTTTGTTTTTATGCTTTAAATCACAACCTCGGTAAATGGTTCTTCTTCTTAATCTTGATGCAGAAATCAGATTTGATAACAAGTATTTTTTTCAGCTTAGTTCAAGTATTCATAAATGGATAACAGTGATACCCAATGCCATCTCAGTTTCCCTTAACCAATAACAGGAAACAGTTTGAGGAGAAAGAAAGTAGTTTAATTTTTCAACAAATTGAGGAGGGCAGTAGTTTTGTGTCTAAAAACTACTGTCCTGCTCTTTGGCAGAGGGCAGGGGTTTTTATGAAGATACAAATAAATATATATACAAAAGAGTGGGCATGGGTCAGCATGGCTTTCCTTGAAACACAAGTGCCTTGATGTCCTGATTGATGCCAACTTGCTTTCCCCAACTCCTGATGGTCAGAAATTCAGTTTTTATCTTCCTACTGATGCTCTTTTTTTTTTTTTTTTTTTGGAATGTAAGAAGAGAGTTTACTCAGTCTGGAGGGTAAGTAAAAAACCCAAGCAATCTTATATGGTAGGATGGTGAGCAAGTCCTTCATTCCTGCTTTAGTTGGAAATGGGGTAAAATAGTTCCAGTGAATGGGGTCCCAGATCCACATAATTGTTAAATGCATGGGTCACAGTGGTGAGGACTAGAAATAGAACTAGAAATAGTTCTAGCAATAAATAGAACTCAGATGTATCCAAAATTTTTGTCACAATCTATATGATAGATGGCATTGATTAGTAGTTAACATAAAGAATCAGTGTGTATTCTATATGGTCCTTTATGAAGTAAAATAATGCTGCACTAGAAATTGGGGAATTCTGTGTTGATATTGTGTGACTCTGAATAAGTCATTTTACTTTAGTTGCTTTCAGTTTTCTTTTGTATGGGATGTGATAGAATTAGGTGACCCGTATGGTCCCTTTTGGATTTAACTAAACTTATATTTTAAAACTTAAAATCATGAAATACATATGGTACATTACTTATAGGGACTTTTTTCTTTTTTAACTTACTATGCCAAATAGAAAGATTTGAGACTTTTAGCTAAAAATATTTTATTACATCTCTCATCCTTCCCTTTAAAAGAAGTGCAATGTTAGGGAATTTATTACACATAGCATAACATGTGTTTATGGTTCGCTATGAGAGAACCCACTGTTCCCCCACCCCTCTCTAACACTGGGTTAAAAAACAGCAGCTTAATCAGTGATTATGAATTCTGAACTCAGCTTTCCATTTTACAAACAGTGAGTCTGAAGGCTATAAACATACTGACTACTGCTGAGAAGAGTTAAATGTTCCAGCAAATGTACATTACACTGGAAAATCCAGGGTTAGTTTTCAATGTCTCTTAACATACTGTTTCCACATTTACCCTTCAAGTTAGCAGAACATCCTTAGAATTTCTAAGTGGTACCATGCCTGGCAGGGCTCATACTGTGAATTGGAGCTGGATATATTGAAGTGAAGTTTGCAGGGAGTTAAGAATCTGTTTGACATCCCTCTGTTTCTTCTTTTTAAAACGTCTTTGATTGAAATGAGATGGACAAAACATGCTATTGACTTGCAAAAGCCTATGAAGTTGATATTTAAAACACTTGATACATATATTTACATTTTGATGAGGAGAGGCAGAGCTGCATAGGCACAGAAATTTTTGAGTTCCTATTATAACAATGGCTAAAACAGAGGAGGGCAGGTGGAGAGATTGTGCATAGTGGTAGGGAGGTTAAATAGAGGCTAGGAACAAGAGGGCCTAATTGACTTCTTAAGAAACACTTGTTTGATATTGTTTTCTTAACTTGAATTATAGGAAAACCAACCAACATTGCCTTTCACTTGTAAATTTTTCAAGTGTCTTGAAGATCAAGTACTCAGAATGCAAATTAGTAGGTTTTTTGTGGTAGATGTTTCTTAATAAATAGTCTATTTGCATGTTTCTCAATATCTCCAGGCAAAGGGTGATATTTTAAGGATTCTTTAATGCTAGAGAAAGAACATGACCATCTTTCTGGAACATTGTTTTTTACTTGAGGTTTACTTTATATTAAAGTGAACATTTTCAAATTTAAAAAGGTTATATTTAAAAGAAAAATTTGAATGTATCTTCCACTGGAGGAAAGTATTTTTGTTACACTCCTTCACTCCCTGAAGGTATGTATTTTTTCTCATCCGTATGTCAGTTTAAAGTGACTAATCTAGACCATCCTTTTTAATTTAAAGTTTAGGAAGTTGTGCCAAAGAAATGTAATATTGAAATTCTCACCAATCCCAAAAGGTCTGCTGTCTGGTAATTGTAAGTCAAATAGTAAAAACAGATTCAGTAAGCAGGGTAAGAACTTTTTTGCTAGACAAACAATGGAAAGGATGCTGATGCCCCCCAACACCTTCTCACTGGATCCTAATAGTGTGTGTGAGAGGTGTACATCTAAGTGAATACTCAGAGGATTGGGTAGGAGGAGCAGATCTTCCTTCAGGGTCCATATCTGTCACCTAGCTGTGTAGCTGTTAGCAGGCTCCAACCACTTCTGCAGTTTGCCCTTCAGAACAGTTGGAACTCCTGAAAAAGTTTCCACTTAGAGAAGAACTGGTGAACAGCATGTGCTCGGCAGCATGCTAAGTGTTTCAGTTTTTAGCCCTGGGTAAAATTTCACAGGAATGAAAAGACAGGGAGCAATCATAAGGTAGAGACTTGCTGGGAGTTGGGGGGCAACACCATGCAACCCAGATCTGAATGCTGTTCATTCATTTGCCTGATAAATATTGAGTGTCCATTAACTTTGTACAACATACAGTAGCCTTCCTTGGTTTTACTATCAGACAGGTCTTATTCTCAGGGTCCCCTCATGATAGGAACTCTGGCACAAACCATGTTTCTCATGTTCACATGTAACATGAGAAATGCAAATCTGTTTCCTACAGCTAACTGGAAGAGCATTTATCTCATTAGGTTGATTGGGTCATTTGGTTTTGGAGGGCATTTGCTTCTACAATTCTCTCCTTGTCTTTTTTCTTCATCCGTGTACATCATTTGTTAGCCTCTGACTCCATTCAAGAAATACCTTAGGGAATATAATTGACTATCAATGATTTTAAGGTTAGTTAAAATCCTACAGAAGAAATACGATGCTCTCTGTATGTAAATGTTTTGCTAATAACCTCACCCTTCCCCTATGACTGCTTATGTAAAATCATAGGCCAGTCTAATTTTGAAGTTGATAAAAACATTTAGTGTTAACTAACAAATGAACCCATGAGGACTCACGTTTTATATGAGAAAAAAAGCACTGATCCACTCATCACTTATGTTATTACTCTCTAACTTTCAGTTTTCCCATCAGCCTTACCCTTTCCCCAACATTCCATTATCCTGTGTAAACATAGCTGTGCTGGGACAGCTCAAAAAATCCTTCTCCAAGCCGCTTTATTCAGTGTGACACAGATGATATTCCTAGTAGAAGGTCAATTTCCACATCAGCAAGGTCTTTATTTTACATTCCATTCTTTCTTAAGCTCCTAGAGAATTGCTACCACAACGTAAGTGCTCAATATTTATTGGGATGCATAACTTAAGAGACATGAATCTAGTGTATGAGGGAGGCCATAGTAAGCAGTGTGAAAACCTTTTCCTATCTTTCCTTATCAACATGAAAATAGGTCATTGTTGTCTTCATTGCTCATTTTCCTTTCCCTGGATTTTAGAGAAACTTCATTTTCTCCTGATTTACATAATACACATGAGTCAGTCTGGAGAATCTGAGTGTCATCAAAGAGAACTATGTCATGCCTGAGGCTACTGTATCACACTGCAATGACAGCTTTTCTTGCAAAATTCTGAGATTAAGAGGTACACTTTGACAAAAAGTGTAGATGAAGGTTTCCCCTGTTACTTGAAAGTAGGGCATCTCCAGAGACCTGTTTTAAACCAAAGTGGTATACAATGAAGAAGCAATTAATTCATATGAAAAAATTGTCAGCATTTCCCAAAAATAACCTACCAAATCATATCAACTAACATATAAACCTAAACTAACACTAACATACTGTGAAAGCAGGAATGCCACAATAAATACACACTTGTAAAAAGGAGTTTCTGGGGAAAAAGCTTGGTGGTGTGACTCACTCCCATTGTTTAAAGTAAATGCAGACTCCACAACAGTACTGCAAACAAATGTTGAATGCTATTTTCACTTTCGTCATAAAAGCAAACATCTTCTTTAGATACATTTGGTTAGTGAAAATAGGTGCTGATATCTTCTATGAAAGTTAAGTGACATAACTCAAACTTTCATAAACAGAATTTACTCATATTTATGATTACCAGGTGCTGAATGATATCATCATATATAAAAAGAGAATATGCGTATTAGGCTGAGTCATTGGAACTGGAAGCTAGACTTTCATGTAAAGCAAAACCTCATTGTTTCAGATACTTCATTTTCACCTACTACGAATTTGTAGTTTAAAAGATTATTCCCCCCTATCTCAAATGACATGATTAGCTTCTCAACCCACTATTCTGATAGGTTTTTGGGTGACTAGACTATATTAATCAACTGCCCAATTTGACTATATTTTGCTATTTTGTAGTTCTATCAATCCAGTATGCAACTTTTTTTTTTTAATATGATGTTAGGCGTATATGATAATAAGCTTCTCCCTTTCTTATATACAAACTATATAAAAAGGATACTAGATAATATTGATCTAGAGTGAAATCAGAAGAACTCTTTATGTGTTTCTCATTTGTAGAGTGAAATACAATAAGTAGCATGATGCATTCACATTTATGTAACTTTATAATATATGAATGTAAAGCAGGATGTTCATACATACATTTAATACTATGGATCAATGATTCAAAATTGATCCATTATACAAAATTACCATTATAGAAAATGAATTTTCCTCAAAAGATAATATAATGCTTTATAGTATTTTAGTGGTAGCATTGGAAGGAAAACAGGACATGTTTTTTTGTTTTATAGCCATAGTATCTAAGTAGTGACATTTTAAGGGAGACAAAGACTAGGATAATTGACCACAAAATTGAATAATGAATTCCTTTACGATAAAACAAAGTCACATTTTTTTGGATTAGTGGAAATAGAAGTAACAAAACAATTTGTGTCTCTTTTGTACTCTTTTAACTTAAATTTGGAGTGTCTTCAAGCTCCAATGTGAGTGCTAACACTAGCACCACGTGGAAGTTCTTGCTCTTTAACTGTGTAGTGAGTCACATTCTACAGAAACAAGGAAACCGTTTTAATCAAGCATATGTACATTAAAAGTATAGTATAAAAATAACTTTCAAGATAAATATTTGATAACTAATATTACAGATGAGCATAAGATTATAGAATATCCTTTAAAAGTAAAACACACTTCTAGTGCTTTCTAAAAAAAGCAAAAACTTCTCCAAGTTGAAGTTTTCATTATATATTTACAAAGAGGAGTTATAAGTCAGGTTTCAGGGTAATACAATTTTAAAACCCAACTCAGAATAAGCATGATTACCAATTAATGGTTCATTAAACTCCCAATGTCAAAGGAAATGACCCAGAATTTTTATGTTGGTTGTTATTTTGTAAAATATTCATCTTTAGTTCAAAGAATTTATCCAAAAAATAAAAATAAAAATAAACAGGGTCACTTGTAAGACAGACCACCTCCAATTTCACCGTCTGAGTTTGCTTTCAAATTAATCATGTGTTCTGCCAGTAATGGTTTGGGTGGGGAGTAAAGAGGGGCTGTGGGCTGTGAAGACTGTGATTATGGGAAAAGAAATGCACAGAAAGGCAAGAAAGAGTTCCACAAAATTAGAGATGGCAATGACATGAATTGGTAAATGAGGACACTCTCTGTTGGCATGTGTATTTTCTTCCACCATGCCTTGGTCTGGACTTTGTACTGTCAGCGTTCCCACAGAGCTTTGGATCCCTGTCCCTCACTTTTAAAAAAGGTCTGATTCAAGGGAAATTCTAGATGAGCTCTAATGTTTTGAGTAGCTTGCTAATCCTTTTCCCCCCAGCGTCCTTCACTTCATGGTAAGTATTTCCTCTGTGTGTTAAGTGTAGTTGAGAAGTTAAATATCCAGTTAGCCACCATATGCATATGGTATCACATTTTACTGCCTTTAGGATGGGTGTTAAGTAGTGATTTTCAATTTGATATATAAAGATATATAATAGTTTGCAAAGTAAAAAGTTACTGTTTTGACTTTTCTACTTACATTTCATGTTATAGCATAAATATCTGCATCTGAATGGGCTATTTTTAGAGGTCAGCAGAAAGTTTCAAATTAATAATTGTCTCTTAGTCATTGCATTAATCATTGGGTGTTGATAGATACAATCCAATTTCACCTTTCACATCTAAGTAATGTAAAGAGCTTGTAAACATTAATTATAAAGATTATATATATACACACATCATATTTACACACACACACACACACACACACACACACACACACCAAACCTTGCTCACTTGACCTGGGTTTAACTATGTCTAAGATAGAAACTAGGTTCTCAAGGATTAGTATCTTCTTCAGTTGTTAATACTCTTTGGCTCAAATTTATCTGTGGATCCAGAGAATCAGAGAGATTTAGATCTTAGTAATGGGAAAAAATTGGTAACATTTATTCATCATTCTCAGCACAACATATCCAAAGAAGAAATCACTTGGTTCTCTTGAGGGATTCTTGACTTCTTTCCCACTTCCCAGAGTTATGAGCCAACACATACATGAATACTCTGACTTGGCTGTATCTCTGACCTTTGCCATTTCCTTGGTTTTGTCTCCACTGAATTTAAGATGTGATTCCAAGAATTATACTTATCATGGATTATTTTTCTCTCACCAAGCAGTACATATAAACCTTCTGTTTTAGCTCTATTATGAGAATTTCCACTAAATGTCATCATTATCTGAGAGAACTAAGTAGTATAGACTTTAATATTTGGTTAGGAATATAGTGATTTTAGCATGAGTGGTGGAACAATAGGTACATGTAGCATCATATTCTAGCAGATCACAAATCTCCTTCTAGAAAAAATATGTATTGAACTTTTATTTTGATACATTTAATACACATGACAAAAAAAAAGAACACTATCATTTGTGATGCACACAAATGGACAAGAAAAGGTGAGGCAAACCATGGAAGACTTTGAATGTTAGCCTTTAAGACATTTTTTTAATATGAATTCTAAGTCCATCCATGTTATCATAAAATCATCCAATTTGTCATTTTTAATTGATGAGAAATATTCCATTGTGTACATATACCACATTTTTTTTCACCCAGTCATCTGTTTTCAGGCATTTCGGTTGCTTCCATGTCCATGCAATTATAAATAATGCTGCAATAAACATCCGAGTACAGGCATCCCATTGTACCCACATTGAAGTCTTCTTTGGGTAAATTCCAAAAGATCAATTGCTGGGTGATATGGTAGTTCCATTTTCATTAATTTGAGGGTCCTCCATATAGCAGAATTCATATTAGCAGAAACAGGCAAAAAGAAAAAAAAAACAAACTAAATGGTTTCACTACTATATGGGACATGGGAATGATAAACAAAAATCCATGAAGAAAAGTCAAAACAAGTCATCAACCAAATTGTAGTACACAACTTGGGGTGGTGGTGGAACAGGGTGGGAATGGTCATGGAGCAGGGTGAACCCCAGAGATCACAGAGATGTGAAATTTATATATAAATAAATATTTTTTTAAAGATTTTTTTTAGAGGAAGAGACCTGATTTTCTGTTTTTGGTAAATAGCTTTGGTTTGGTTAGTTTATCATTTAAGAACCAATGGCAAACTCAAATCAGGTAATTCAAAGTTTGGTAAAGAGATTCTGCAGAAGATGGTGGCAGGATATCTGTAATAAAAATGTTACTACATCTGGGATTTGAAATTGGGCTTAGGAGCAGGATCTTACCATGCAGAATTCTAAAGAAGAAAATCTGGAGAAAGAGGAATATGTATCTGAAAAATCTAAGTACCCAGTGCAATAAACAATGTGGGTTCATTCTCTGTCTACTGCTTGAACTCCTACCAGCATATATATATATATATATATATATATATATACATACATATACATATATATACATATACATATATACATATACATATACATATATATATTATATCTATATATATTATAAAGAGAGAAGGGGGCAGGGGAGAGTAAAGATCAAGAACTCTTGGTCTGTTCTTCATAGTTCAGCTTCTGGGGGAACATATGAAGGGTAGAAAGGAGATTTGAAGATACAGATGGCAAAGTCAGTGCAACTGCCATTTGAAAAGTAATTTGGGAGAACAAGAGAATAAGGAGGCCAGTCAGCAAATAAGACAAATTACTGTATTTGTCCTGGCAATGATATTGCGAGTCTGACACAGATCAGCATTAACAACAACAACAAAAAAAAAAAAAAGAAAGAAAGAAAAGAGGAAGGGAAGAGAACACATAGAGGTGGAATTACTAAGACTTAGCGACTTAGGAAGAAAGAGCAACAAAACAAAGATCACTGGATGTACTCCCCTGCCCCATTACAGACTATACAAGAAAAAATTGTTTTTAGCTATGATAATGAATTTAGTGTTGGTAAATAAAAGTTGGACATTTGTTTCTTGACATGAGGAAAGAAATCAGAGCTAAAAGAACATACTCAGGCATAATGTGCTATGAAGTTGACAGATAAAGTGTGTGAATATTATCCAAGAGGATACTTTAAATGTGAATCAGAAAAAGCACAGCAACTTGAAGAATGCCAACATTTGGGAGGTGGAGGCAGAGATATGAATTTGGAAAAGGACCCAAAAAAAGAGCCATCAGAACTTGGAGGAGAAAAACACTCAAAGATACCAAAGATGAAAGTCATGACATTTGTATACAATTACAATTAAAGAAGGATTGGAGAGGAAACTTAATCTTGGTTTTCTTTTTTTAAAAAAATATTTATTTATATATAAATTTCAAATCTCTGTGATCTCTGGAGTTCACCCCCCGACCATTCCCACCCTGCCCCCACCCCAATTTGTATACTTCAATTTGGTAAGAATGGCCCATATCCATAAAACGGGCAACAACAAGTGCTGGCGAGGATGTGGAGAGAAGGGGACACTCTTATACTTCTGGTGGGAATGTGAATTGGTCCAACCTCTATGGAAAGCTGTATGGAGGGCCCTCCAATTAATGAAAATGGAACTACCATATGACCCAGCAATTGCTCTTTTGGGAATTTACCCAAAGGAGACTTCAATGTGGGTACAAAGGGACACTTGTACTTGGATGTTTATTAATCTTGGTTTTTTCTTTTCTTTTTTCAGTGGATGACTTTATCAGTTTTGACTATTGGGCATTTCTCTTTGGTGGGTAGTTAATTACATCAACAAGTTCCTATTAGCATGTATTTTGCATTGAGCTCTGAACTACACCATATTAAGGATAAAACTGATATTGACTGTACTGCTGGTCTCCAGTGACTTATAATTCTTTTTGGGATTACCCAAACATACATTGCAATACATATGATACAAAGCTAAGGTGATGATTTTTAAAACAGTATGACCTAGAGATTTCTATTTTCAATAATAAAAAGGGAAAGACTAGACTACTTTTACTTGGAGGTATACATGTGTTGCATATATGCATTTTATGCATGTATAATGCATATATTATACATATGTATGTAATATATATTATGTATATGTATTATATAAAATACTGAATGCATCAAGAATTCTGTCAGACTATATAAAGGCTGCATAAAGAAACTGCTAACATTTCTTTTAAGAATAGTTTCTTTTCCATTACAAATTTTGAAAAGGGTAAACTACAGTGGGAGTTAACAGTAGAACTGCTTGTGATGAGTGAAATGTGAAGGAGGAATTTGGATGGAGATGTGCACACAATGAGAACTGCATGTGAAGATTGGAGTGATGCAGGCATAAGTCAAGGAACTACCAGGAGCTAGGAGGGTTGCCTGCAACAGATTCCTCCCTAGAATGCTCTTAGGAAGCATGCCCCTGCAAATACCTTGATTTAAGTAAGACATGCCCTCCAGGACTGTGACACAATAAATTTCTATTGTTTAAAATACTTACTATGTGTTATTTTTAAGGTTGCTAGCAAACGAATGCACCATCTAGTCCACATCTGGGGGCTTTCAGCAACCATTATAAGCCTATTGTTCTCCAAAGAAAAGACTTTCAAAGTGCACATTTCCAAATATTGGTCTCTGGAGAGGCTCCACCAAGAAGGGTGAATGGCCAAACACCTGGAGCTCTATAACACAAAGTGAAAAACATGTTTCAGTCATCCCGTGGCTAAGAGTCCCGAATTCCTTCCACATGTGACCATATAACACATATTCATTAGCACTTCATTAATACTTCTCATAGTATGTCTTGTGATTTTTGTTCTGAGGCTATTCAGCTCTAATGCAATGAACTATGACCTTTCAAATTTTTATTGTCATTTGATTAATAAACTTTCATTACAGAGTAACAGATGTTATATACACTTTAAATGCCTATTACTTAAAATAGAAAATTTTAATACTTTCTAAGATAAGTGTTAATGTTTTTACATTTCATCAAACATGTTTTGCTAATTGTCATTCCATAGAGAGATCTTAAGAAACAAGGTTTCAATATGACATTTTGTGCTATGCTAACCTATAAAATTTTATCTTTGGAATGCCAAAGCAAATGCTTTCACTTAAAAAGTAACTATCTCTAATAACTTTTGTTATTAGTGGCTTGATGTAACTTGGACTTCATAATATTGAATATTAAAGGGGTTAAATGGAAGAAGGAAACACATAAGACTATGATGGAGGACTAAGCGCTTTGGTGGTGGGAAAGTTACAGTGACCATTCCTGATGGGAGAAATTCTATGCCTTCGAAATACTAACAAGAGTGTAAAACAGTGGTACTTTATTAATAAAAAATATTCATTGCAAAATAGATATAGACATTAAAAACATTAAGCTCTTTTCTTGGGAACATTTCAATAAGAAGAATTTAACCCTAATGAGTATCTTAAAAGTCATTCTATTCATTTTATACTCATTCAATACAATGACACTTTCTGTCTGATTTCATTATTTTTGGTTTATTTCTGTGATTACACGAGGTATCTCTTATAGTCCACCTGCTTCAGTTTATTGCTAAATTTGCTCGTTTGTCCAGTGCTGATTTGTGACAAATGCTGTTACAAATGTTTCATTGAGGACAGAATAAGCAGGCAAATACAATTTCATAGATCCAGAGAACATGGAGCAATAATAACACTTAAGCAACTAGGGTTTGCACCTTTTTTTCACTCAATATGATATTTAAAAATGTAAGGAGAAGGTTTTAGCTTGTAAAGTCAGCAGATTGGGGTTTCTGAAAGAAATTTAGTGTTTATCACCCCATTCTTTTCCTAGACGAGGGAGGTTTCTTTAAAAGAAGTGTGTCTTTGCTTTATACATGACAATGGAAAACCAACAAGGACAGAAGATAATTTCCATCTACAGGACTCTGGATTCTGTGTGTATAAATATGGATCTCTCAAAGCCAATGCAAATAAATATCATTTGGAACTCTGTTTTTTTTTGCATTAATGCCATAAACTATTATTAGAGCAGAAGTAACATAGCAAACTAAGCTTGTGATAAACTTAGTTTTATGATCACTAAAGATTCTGACTTCAAGGTCTAGTATTAACCAAGCATCCTTAGACTACATAATCTTTCCTAATCTTTGTTCTGCCCACAATGAGGTTGCTTTTCCCCCTTCCCAATGTAGATAATATAGAAGGTCTGTAGTGTGTAAGAGTCACATGTCTGTGCATTTGCCATCTGCTCTTTAGTGCAGAGATGACTCTGTTCTTGGGTTTTCTCTTTTGACTGTTCATAGTTTCTCCGAGTCTGTGATAGTCTTTAATCAGCTTTTTGTTTTTCTACTATGGCTGATTTTTGAACTGTAACTATTTATAGCCCATTTGGACTGGGACTCAGAGTGCAGCCACCCTCATTGGTTCTAGACCCGTCATGCATACTGAGCACCACAGATGCTAAAGTTTCTTATAGAAAATGATGTAGCATTTGCGTATACTCTATTCACAACCTCTTGTGTACTTTAAATCATGCCTAGATTACTTACAACACTTCAGACAATATAAATGCTAGACAATAAAAATGCTAGTTGCTATTTGCTGTTATTTATAAAATAATGACAAGAAATTGTCCACATTTACTCAAAACAAAACAACATGGAGAGCATATTTGCACTCTGCTGTTAGTGGAATCTGCAAAGGATGAGTTGTCCTTCCTTTAATATTGTTCTTAGAGAAAAAGCTTTCATTTATTGACTATTGAGTTATTTCAGTGGTGGACTTTTCATCTATGATCATTGTGTTTTTGAGGTACTTTTCTCCCATTCCTCATTCATTGAGTGTTTTGTTTAAACTCATAAGAGATTTTGGATTTTGTAATGTTTATTCCTGCATTAAGTGAGAGGGGCATGTGATTTTTTAACCTTCATTTTGTTAATATGAGATTTTTACATTGATTATTTTTCAGATTTTAAACATTTTGAACTATATGACTAAATCCCAATTGAATATAGTGTATGGTACCTTGAAATATTACTGAATCTGGTTTGCTAGTATTTGTTGACGAGTTTTACATCAATTTTCATCAAGGATATTAGATCATATTTTTTCTTTTTTTAACAGTATTGTCTGGTTTTGATATTAGGGTAATGTTAGTCTCATTGAATGGATTTGAAAGTGTTTCCTCCTCTGGAGTTTTTGAGGAGAACATAAGAATATTGCTTTTACTTCTTTTTTCAAATATTAGAATTCTCCAGTGAATCCATCTGGTCCTGGGCTTGGTTTATTGGGAGGTTTTGGTTACTGATTCAATCCCCTTATTTCTTAAGTATGTACATATTTTTTTTTAAACTTTGTTTTGATTTACTCTTGGGAAACTATATGTTTCTAGGAATTTATCCATTTTATTTAGGTTAATATACTTTTTTTTAAGTGTAGTAATTGTTCTTAGCAATCTCTTACACTTCTTTTAATTTCTTTGGTAGCAGCTGGAGTATTTTTCTCTTTCGTTTCTGATTTTTGCAGAGTCTTCAGTTTTTCTTAGTTATTTCAGCTAAGGTTTTGTGTAGTTTGTTGAACTTAAACAACAGCAATTAGTCTTAGCATTTTAGTGTTTGTGTGTGTTTGTTTTGAAGCAATTTCGTTGTTCAATGCTGGGTGATATTCAGCAGTTTCAGTTACATAATTCTTACTTATTTTACTTTTTAAATGTTATTGAAGTAGTGTTCGTTGATAACATTGTATATGTTGAGGATATAGGTTCACCTCTACAAATATGTTATCACATCACACCTACCCCAAAGTCAGTATTTTCCACTGTCGTTCTTTGGATCCCCTTCTTACTTTGTTCTCACTGGCACCATACTTTTAAAAACTCTATGCCATTTTCCTGGAAAGCAAACTGTATGATATTATGAGAGGGAGAGAGAGAGAAAGAGAGTGCAAAGTAATTAAATAATCAAAATCAGTGAAGTTTCCTAAAATATATAGACTAGGTTTGTATGACTGGGTAAATAATAACATACTATCTGGAAACTCAGAATAAGGTGTTATTTGTAAGTGATTTAGTGCATATTTTGTTTTGTGCTGTCTCAATATTATTTCAGATGCTCTTCAACCTCAGAATCTGAGACAGAATTATAGATTGCCATTTTGTCTCCAAAGCTACTGCCATTATCAGTATTATTATTGTTATTGTTTCTTTCCATGTGTTTTCTGCGCTCAGTGTTTCAACTATATTTTCACTATAAAGAATTTTAAAATAACTTATTCAACCTGGTACACTGTTTCATGTGGAATCTTGCTTCTGGTTTCATTTCTAGTCTCATGTATATAGTTGAACATTAAGCCATGCTCCTCTTTTAATCTTCTCCAGGAATAAATCCTTTTCCTGTTTTCCAAGTGTTTACTCCTAACATGAAAGTTCTGAGGAGTAAGACGGGGGATCAGTTGCATAGAGCCTTGAAAGACTTAGTGGAAGTAATGGACTTTTTCTACTCTATAAATGATATAAACTAAAAACCTTAACATTAAGAAGGAGCAAGGTAGGTGTTGTATCAGTTATCTCATTATAAGAAATATGACAGCAGATAAAACTTTGAAATAAAATGCAATATAGAAATCTTAAGAAGAAGCTACATGCTTTATCATTGTTGAAATGTGTTATAGTTTTGTACATAATGGAGCAGTTTTTCTTTGATCCTGACTATAAATTATTAACATCCCTGACAATACATAGCAAAAGGTGCCATAATAAAGTATTAATGCTTTTATAGCAAAAATAGCTGCCTATTAGTTCAGGATAAGTTTCTGTCACTGAATATCCAAATTAGTTCAAGTTTCCTCACCTACTAGGTTTTTAAAAATCTTAACTTCAGAATATTTTGGGTTTTACAATTGTGAATAGATTACAGACCTGTATTTTATATGTAAATTTATATTACAAAACATGAGACTCCAATTCTTTTTGAGCACCCATAGAATAAAAAACTGGAACATTTATAAGACTATAAAATTTACAAAATCTTCAATATGTTCTAAGAAATCAGTACCAAAATAGGGTTTTCTGATCTCAGTGAACTAAAAATTCAAGTAACTAAAGAATATCTAGAAAAGCCTACAACCATCTGTAAGTAGTCAAAAAATGACATATTTTTTTACTAAAATAGGTAATTATAAAATATTTAGGGAATTTAACACAAGTATTTAGGAAATTACCTCAAATATAAGAATATAATCATATTGAAAAGTCAGCTAAGAAATTGAAGTAAAATACCAGAGGAAAGGACAATAGAGGAAAAAAAGAAAGAACAGTATCAATAATGACTGAGTAATTAGAGTACTACCTGCTTTTACTTAGTAGGGAAGTGAAAATCAATTTCTTTCTTTCTTCTTCTTTTTTTTTTTTTTGAGACTAGGTCTCGCTGTTTTTGCCCATGGAACTGCAGGCTCATGTTACCCAGGGTACCACTGACTCAAGTCATCCCCAGCCTCAGCTTCCCAGGCCGCTGGGATTACAGGCACGCGCCAACACGCCCAGCTATTTTTTTTGGAACTAGGTCTCGCTACGGTCCCCAGGTGGAACTCGAACCATGATCCCTGGCCCCAGCCACTTCATAGGCTGAAGCTTACAGGAACGAGCCACCGTGCCCGGCCTGGGAAGAAAATTTCATTCCTGACAAAATCCCACCAAGGAAATTGAAATACCTCCTGTTCTACAAGATGAGGGATACAAGACTAACTTCCTTAGCCTCCTTCTTGGGCAGGGGCATAGAGTCTAATTTCATACATTTTAGAGTGTGAAATAGAATATAAATTCCCCACTTGGCTCAGGAACCTGACAGATGTGTGGGGAAGGTTTATGCTGGTGTTTGACTAGAGTAAGGCAGATAATTTCTGAAATTTTCAGATGTCATTCTTTCACTCCTTTGGTTAGGAAAACGGGCCTTTGGGGGAGCATAGTTTGTCTGTCTCTTGTCTGCTCTGTGTGGAGACTTCTATCGCACCTCTTCCTAGACAGAATGGAGGCAGCAAAATATCCCTGGGAATACATCAAACTCTGTATACTCCTCTTTTGAGATCCTTAGATAATCATATTTCTTTTATATTCCTGTCAGGGTTTTTCCCATACTTTTTGTTGAGCTGCATCCCGGGATTTTGGTTTTAGGGTGGAAGACTGGATGGAATGAGATTACTCCTTGGTAGAACTGAAAGTTTCCAAGTACTCTTAACTTTATTGTTGAGCAAAGTGGAAGTTAGTTGTACCTTTTCTTTTCCCTGTGGTACATTCTGTTGAGGAAGAAGTTTCCAAATCATGATGACTTACTGATTATTTTTATTTGAGATTTCAGCAGTGTAACCTCCATTTTCTGCTTCCTCCATGACCTAGGGGTGCTTCCTCTTTTAGGAGGTTTATCAACCCTCCTACAATGAGACTTCTACTTGCCTCTTTCAGGATTGTTGTTTAACATTATTGACATTTTAGACAAGATAATTGTTTAAAGAGATGTCCTGAACATCATAGAATATTTAACAAAGTTCCTTCACCTTTACCCATTAGATACCAGTAGCAATTTTCCCCAACCCCTGCAGTTGTAATTATTGACAAGTCTCTAGACATTGAAAAATGTCCCCTAGGGGTAAACTAGTTGAGTGAGAACTATTGGGTCTAGTCTCTTCACATCATTCTAATACATCTGAATACCATTTGGGTTCAAAATATGATTCCCCTTTCATGCCTTTTCAAATAATAAAAGTTCACACCTTTTTTTGAATATACATTCTTGCTGATTTGGGTAGAGGTTGGAAGTGATTATTTGGAAGAGCTCTTCTATACTTTTGTAAAAAGAGTTCCCACAGGCACTGGTGTGGTGATGCCTGTGACCAAGTTGTTTATAGAAATAATCTGATAAATGCTGTGTAGAACAGAATCAATATCTTTGAGTTGAGATCCAAGAACATATCTATAGATGATTGTATGGGGAAATGAAGACTATTCTTGGGAAGTGTCTGCAACCTTGAAGGCTCTGAAAAGAAATTGTCCCTTCTTTAAAAGACAGACTTAATTGAAGGAGAAATTTGAAGAAAATAGCAGAACTATTTTACTTCCTTTATTATTTTTATTGAGTTTCCTCTCTTGATGCCTCAGGGTACACACCAGATAGAAAGAAGAGATTTGTGTCCAATATTGCAGCTTGATTCCTGGGAACCCCAGAGACCTCTCTGCTGAGAGGTCTCTTGCATTGCTACTCTCTTTTCACATTAAATAGTTTTTAATATTTGAGATGTTTTTTTATCAAATTTCATTTTATCCTTCATAGAGTTCTATACATAATTACAGACATTCCAAAACATGTTGCTATTCTAAATTGATGTGACTACATCAATAAAAAAATCCATAAATTGAATATAAAACCATACATACAATTCATTCTAAAATAATATCCCCATAATTGTTTCAAAAATAAAACAAAAACATTAAAGCACAATTTGCCTGCTCTGTAGCTTTGAACAAAACACTGATTGCTACCTGAGCCCATCTTTTCATCTCTTGTTTTAGTATTTGTCACTGCGTAGAATATGGCTTCCAATTAGCACCTGAGAGGAACTTTAGAATTACTTTGACCAGAAGGCAGCATACTTTGACCAGAAGGCAGCATACTCTAGAAGTGTATGGTTATTCACAAGGAGGGTATGACTTAGGCATCTAACAGTGTATCAATGATGTGTGATAGTTGGATTGGGCAGGGCAAATAACAACTCCAAAGCATATGACAATTATTTTAGAGTATAATCCTAATTGCAGACTGCCTAATATTTCTCAGTAGGCAGATAGCAGACTATGATGCTGAGGCTCTTGGTGTTAGATATGAACATAAAGCTCCCTATAGGAATTGTCACACAGCAAACTCAGGGTTTCTAAACTAGGGTCTTGTTCCTAATTGGATTAAAAGATGAAAATGTTCTAAGAACTTGATGGTAGAGCATAACAGGAATGCTATAGGACAAGATCTCTTAAAGAGGATAAGGGATATAGCCCAAGAAAGGAAACAAAGTAGGATGTTACTTCAGAAGCAAGATTGCAAAAATCTGTGGTCAAAGTAAGCCTATTAGTGACTTATATGAGATTTTGAACTAGAGTTTTTCTTTATCATAGTCCTAACTGTAGAGGGAGAAATCTATGAGAGTTTCCAATGTAAAATTACAATGTGTAAGTTAAAGTGAAGAAAGACATTATTCAAGACTATTGCAAACAGGATCAAATACCACTAAAGGAAAAGGGACATTTTAAAGCATGAAAATAAGTTA
The DNA here is from genome assembly GCA_004024945.1 of Uropsilus gracilis. Lineage (NCBI taxonomy): Eukaryota > Metazoa > Chordata > Mammalia > Eulipotyphla > Talpidae > Uropsilus > Uropsilus gracilis. The sequence continues at coordinate 18,967 of PVHY01005929.1, read as the reverse complement.
ATAAAACACAGCACTGGAAGATGGTAGGGAGAGGGTGGATTGTTTTCCACATAATTGGTCCATTTGTATTGGTTAATTTATCGAAGTTGGTCTACTGCTTTACCAAGGAGACTAGAAGAGGTTCCTATCTTATCTTTCTGGGTTTTTAAACTAATTTTTGGGGAGCACTTTTTGGATTACATAAAAATTTAGGGGAAGTTATAAAAATGTCCCAAATAGTGCTCTATATTTACATAGCCTCTATCATTACCAATACCTCCTTCGTTACTAGTATATTTATTACTACCAATGGGATTAAATTGATATATCATAATTACCCAAAGTCAGTAGTCTTCATTACAGTTGAGTTTTGTCATTGTACTTTCTATGGATTTGGAGAAATTTGCAGTATTTTTATCATTATAGTATCATGTATAGTATTTTCACTATCTTTAGATTCTCTGTGTTCCACTTATTTACACCTCCTAGCTCCCCAAACCTTAGCAATAACTAATTTTTACTTTATTGTCTTTGTAGTTTGCCTTTTCCAAGATGTCATATAATTAGAATTCTCTAGTACACAGCCATTTCAGATAGACTTCTTTTTTAAAAAAGTTATTTATATGTAAATTTCATGTCTTTTTGATCTCCAGGGTTCACCAGTCACCCTCCCTGATCATTCTCACCCTGCACCCTGTCCCCCTCCCCCTGCCTGAGTTGTGTGCCCTGAGTTGTATACTTTAATTTGGTTGCTAGCTTGTTTTAACTTTTCCTCATGGTTTTTTGTTTATCTTTCCCATGTCCCATATAATAGTGAAATTATTTGGTGTCTGTCTTTTTCTTTTTCACTTGTTTCTGCTAATAAGATTTCTTCTAAGTCCATACATGTTGTCATAAAATCATCCAATTTGTCATTTTTAATTGATGAGTAATTTTCCATTGTGTATATATACCACATCTTTTTCATCCAGTCATCTATTTTCATCCAGTCATCTGTTTCATTCAGTCATCCAGGACATTTCAGTTGCTTCCATATCCTTGCAATTATAAATAGTGCTGCAATAAACATCTGAGCACAGGATAGACTTCTTAAGCTTGGTAATGTGTATCAAAGATTCTTCTATGTCCGTTAATAATTTTACTTTTTACCTAGATGTACAACAGCTTCCTTATCTCCTTATCTATTGATGGATATCTTTTGATGGTTTTTGTATAGATAGAAGTTTTTCAGTTTCTTCATTATGGAGTGTGATTGCTGGATTTTATGATTAGAATATGTTTAGTTTTTTAAAAAACTATCATCTAGAAAGAATATGCCATTTCACATTCCTACCAGCAGAGAGAGTTTCTGTGGCTCTGCACTTCCAGCACTGGTGCTATCAGTTTTCTGAATTTTACCCATTCTAATTTGTGTGCAGTGGTATCTTGTTGTTTTGTTACTTCAGAAGCAAGATTGGAAAAATTGTATTTCCCTGCTTATCTGTGACAAATAGAATCTTTTCATTTGCTCCTTTCCCATTACAAATCTTCTTTGATGAGATGTCTCAACATTTTTGTATATTTTAAAGTCTGTTTTTCCTATTGTTGAGATTTAAAAGATCTTTATATATTCTGTATAACAGCCTTTTGTCAGATCTGTCCTTTGCCAATACTTTGTCCAAGTATGTGACTTTGTTATAATTTTAACATTGTTTTTTGTAGATCAGGTATTTTCATTTTTGTGAATTCTAGCTCATCTATCATTTCTTAGAATCTTGTTTCTGATATGTATCAAAGTTTTATCAAAATATTCAAGGTCTATTGATTTTCTCCTATGCTATCATCTAGGAGTTTTATAGTATTGCATTTTGCATTGAGGTATGTGATCCATTTTGAGTTAACTTTTTTAAAGCACTTAATGTCTGTGTTTACATTTATTGTTCAGCACCATTTTTTGAAGATAATCTTTGTCTAATCGCTTTGCTTGTTTGTCAAAGATCAGTTGGTTATAATTCTTTGGGCCTATTTCTGGACTCTTATTCTGTTATGTTGATATTTGTGATAACAACATAACATTGTTGATATTCTTAGCAAGTGGGCTGGGTGACACACAGAGTAGAGAGGTGTAGAGAAGGGATTACTTGCTTCTTGGCCTTGGAAAACCAGTTACTTGGGAGACTTGGAAGAGACACATGGAGGGAAGACAGAGACATTTTGAAGATACATGTGGGTGGAAAATCTTGTGGAGATACAGTTATTATCTTGATTTGTACTTTAGTTTTGCTCCTCTCATCCCAGATTTCTCTGCCTTCCTATTGTCTACACTAGAAGATGACTTAGTTTTATGGCAACCTTTCAGTAACTCCACTTCAGCCCAGTTCTGTTTAATTGGGCATTTACCCATGAAGGGATGGGCAACTTTGAGTGTTTTATTGGAAAAATATTGTACTTTTCTCTCTATGTACAATAATCCTATTAAAGTTCTTTCACATTAAGTATTCTTTGTCTTTGTGGGTATAGGTGGTTGGATCCCATTAGAGAATGCAAGTTTGTGGGTCCTGAGGCATACCTCCCTCTGCCTGCTAACAGAACCAGCCTTTATTTGACAATTGCTTCTCTGTTCTTGCTCACTGTTTATTTTATCCTTTGGAGGTCATAGAACATTAATCATAGATTTTTAGATTCTTGATCTGATAAAGCCAACACCTCTGCCATATATGGTTCTGATATTTGCTCTATCTGGTCAAGTTGCAAGCTTTCCTTTTATTTTTTGTGTTTTGGTATAACTTAGACTTTTCTTAGATTTTTCTGGTTAGTCCAGTATATCAATCAAAAGCAATTGCTATAATTTGATAATTAATGATATAATGGTAAGATGTGAAAGGAGCCAAGTGTTTTGTTGATCGTGATTAGGTCTTAGTCTTTTAGTAAGCCAGTGCCTTCACTTTGAAATTCACGCACATGAGTGTGCATGTGTGTTGTGTGTGTGTTTCTCTGTGGTTAGGTGGGACAGAATGTTTGAGTGGACTGAAATTAGGTATTCTCACTCCCACATCACCTAGACTCTAATTATACCCTAGTAGATTAGCTAGCCAGTATCTTATGAGTCCTTATTCAAAATACAGTGCTATGAAGCATTTATAAAAGGTTGATACCTTTCTCTCCCTGCAAAAGCAGAAAGAGGATTTTTCTGATTTGGACTGTGAGCCTGGTTGAGTTCATGGAGGTAAATCTTATAAAATTGGAGGACAGGCTCCTAATGGTTGAGTTTCCTTGGAGATTATAGCTACTAGCATTATCCACATAAAGCCTGTATCACTCCATCATTCTAGGTCAGGATTTCCTCTCTTGGTTTTAATTCCCATGTCAGTTTCCTCTCCTTAATCCTGGTCTGGTGAACCATGTGACTCCTTACCTGTGTGTCTGCCCAGTCTTGGGGTAATTGTTTGCTCCATGTCCTTGCCATTTTTGAAAGTCCTAGAAGAGTAGTAAGGTCTTTGTCTTTTTAGCTTTTTTTTTGATAGGAGGGAGAGGAAATGTGTAAGTTCTTCGTATTTCCAGGACTATAAAACTTGTTCTGGAAGTCCCCTTCTTTATTCATGATTATATTTCAAAGGAAATATAGAACTTGGCTCCCAGGTTCTAGAGAGATATTCCTGGCTTATAAAACTGACATGAGACTAGAAGAAGATTTGCATTTCATCAGGACAAATAAAGTCACAACTGCAAGTTTCTTAAAGTTAGTTATCCAAGAAAGCAGCATTTAGGGGCTTAAAGTCCATTTAAAGTCTAATCAAATAATATTTATTTTATACTGAACACCAATCTTATGAAGTTGATATTTTTGCTTTTTTATAGATAAAGAAAATGTGTTTTAGTGAGATTAAGTCCCATAAATTACAGTCAGTGGGAGATGCAGTCAGTGTGTATGTGTTAAACATATATACATACCCATGTATATACACATACATATCTATGTATGTATATATATATATATATATATACTATCCAATACTCTTTTTAAGCAATCTTAAGCAATTCTCATTCACATTTGCTCATGACATACACTGATTATTTATAAACACTTAGGAAATCTGCTTTCTTCCAGGAAAATCTAGAATTTGTTATCAACATAAGATGTGTCATAAGATCATACAGGATGTTTAGAGAAAATTTGAATTTTTTCAGTCTACAAATCTGAAAGAGGAAACTAACATCAACTGGAAAAAAATGTGGTGCTAATAGAAATATGTGTCTCATTACAAGTCTATTGTAGATATTCAGTGATGATTGCTCACAGTAATGCCATGCCAAGAACTCACATAATAGCATGGATTTCAAGCAAAAAATATCTAATTACACCTACAGGCATAATGGCTGAAATAGTACTGACATATGTAGTTCTTTATCCAACTCACTATTGCATTTCATGGGGAAAATGAAAAAAAAAAGTGTGGCCACATAAGAAATATTTTCTACAAGTGTTCTAAAATAAACTGTTTACACATTTTCATTTTGTCCTTTCACAGTTGTTTAAATAGAAATAAAGTGAGGGCAAAGAAAATGTTTACAATAATCACATGTCAAATCTAATTTTTATTATGATATCAACTAGTTTGGTAAAAACATAACCAGAAACAGTTGTCATTGCCCAAGTATGCTGTTATTCCAAATATCCTGATATCCTGAATCTAGACAATAGAGAGCCTACAATTTAAAAAATATTTTTTCAAAAATTCTCAGCAGTTAAGGACACAAGTATTTAACATTTATTAATCAAGAGTCATTTTCTTTTCATTTTAGACATGTAAGTCATTTTTTAAAAGTAACTTTCCTAGTTTTTCTTATTTATCTTTCTGTCATAGGTGTTTGTACTCATATGGATCATTTTTATCCTTGAAAAGAAATTCTCCACTAAATCTGTTTTTTAGTTCATAATGCTTTAATGAAATGATTGTAATTTGTAATGTTTTTGAATTCATACTTTATTCTTGCATTTGATGAGAAACATTCGTGGTATAGCCTGTAGCTTTTTCCATCCTTTGATCTAGTAAATTAACAGCTTACACACTCATAAACTGTGGCAGAGGCCTTTGTTGAAGAGCTGCCAAATCTCCAGGACCAGATCAGATACCATGTGAGCAGTGTGCAGGCGGAGGGAGTTAATCAGAGTGTCAACCATGGAAAATGCACAGAAGCCAGTGGGAGAAGTTGGTTGGGTCCTTTGGACCACCCACAAAGAATTTAATGGTAATATTAGATTGATTTCCAAATCTCAGAGGATTAGTCATTATTCAAATTTTGTTTACTCTTTCTATTAAAATGCAGAATATTGAATTTTAGAAGTGAAGTCTATTTTAATGATGTCAACATTATTAACAAGAAAACCAGACAGGGAACAGAGACCGAACATTTAACCTTTCTCAGCAATAGTTTTCTTATCGGTAAAATAATTATGACAGAATATGTTCACTTCTGGTGTTCCATTTCTGTAACGCAGTAAGCTTGGAATCTTAATTTATGTTTATATAAAAATAAACAACTTAATATTTTTGGAACTTAAAACTTTTGTTTTTTTTTTACTAAAGCATTTGTATATTCATTTTATATGGTGTGTAAATTTAGAATCTAGTAACTTTGCATAGTTTTTTTCCTTTTTACCCTACCTCTATTTTGCTCACTGTTTCTCTTCTCTGAATATTATACTCCTGAATCTTTCCAAATCCAGAACAAGTCTTCTGTTTTCTTGTCAGGCCTGGCATAGATAATCATCCTCAGAAAATTCTGTCTTACAGTCCTTCTTCTGGAAGACATTCTCCAATGAAGTTTATTTTGTCTAGGATTCAGTGAATAACTTGGGAGTTATTACTTGTAGTGTTGCTTCAAGTATTATTAAGGAGGATTTAAGAATGAATATTGAATTTATAAATGCTGTTGAGTGTAGACTTTCCATCTTTCAGTAACAGGTAATTGCACACACAGTTCCTATAGGAAAATAAAAGTCTGAAGGAATAAGAATTATGGATATATAGTATTTATAAAGAAAATGTTTAATTTTGTATTGTTTCAAATTATTAAGTTGATATTTTTATTTTCATTCTGTATTATTCAGTTTATGTCTAGATTTTACCTATTTGAATGTATGAGATCTGAGTACAACTTTAAGTTTACATTAAAGTTGGAACCAATTGAGAGAATCTAGACAGATTAAACCGAGAGCTGGGAGACCATTGCTTGATATGTTGCTTAAACACCCTAGCCCACCAGATGACAAAAAGCATCTGGTGCTATCTCCTGAACAAATGATTGTTCAGTTTCCTCTAAGAAGGAATGGCTGAGGGCCTCGATTAATCAAATGGTAAAAGAACCTGATCTAGAGTGACCAAGACCTCATGGTCAAGTGCACACTCCTGGATGGAGCCTTAAGATAATAATGAGAGGTAGGACATATGAAGAAACCTGTGACTGTCAACCAACCCCTACTGTTTTTCACCCCAAACCTGCTATGGTGCTGTCTCCCTGCCCTACCCTGGCAGACAAACCCCTAAAAAATCATTTCCCAGAGCTCTTCGGGAAACCAGCCCAGAATCCTTAACTTAGAGTGTTGCCTTTCTCATGCTTAGGGGCAAATCTAACAAAGCCTTGTGCATAGTCTGTCTTGATTCTTGACTAAATTATTTTATGAGAACTCATGAAAGATTTCCTCTAAAGGAAACTGGGACTGCATAAAGGTAACATTTTCTGCATATGTTGGTTTGACTGAAAGTAAGGTACATATTGAATGTTTGAGAGACATTATCTTAACTATAAGTAAATTTCTTCTTTTCATTACCATTTGCACCCTAAACAGCACTTTTGCAGTAGTCCTACTCTAAATTAGAAACTATTCTCATGCTGCTACTTATTTAATTATTTAAGTCATGACTACATTTCTGCTTGACTAAATTAATTCTGTATTATTTTTAATCACCTTTTCTTTACGACTCAGATATCCAACAACTAATTTTTCCACTTATGAGTTAGTATAAATCAACATTAATTTCATTTGTAAAATAAATTTAAAAAGGTAACTTTGGTTCAGATTGGAAACACACACTCCCACCTTCTCCATCCCTGACCTCTCCCCTCCACTCCTCCACAGGTTTCTCTCTTATTTGAAATATCCACTTAGTAACCAAGTTATTATTCTCTATATTTTTCTTGTATCCATCTATCTCTTGTACTTTATTCCTGCTGCTTTCTTTGAAGCTACTTTTGCTTATTGTTTAGGTTACTATAGTGAATATCTAAGCTATCTTTCACTTCAGTTGTTCCCTGCCAAATTATTCTGTATATAACTGCCAGATTAATGTTTTGGAATACTTCTGACCCACTAAAAACCTATTGCCATTGGATTATTTCCAAATAAATAACATTTTTGCAACTTAGACAATAAGTCAAATCTTTTAAGTAGTTCTTCACTCCTCTCCTTCAGATTTTCTCTACATTGCTAAAGTAGGGTTAATTATACTAATTATAATTCTGAATATTTTGTGTATTTTCCTACTGTCACTTTTTTCAGCTCCTCCTTGTCCCTGAAAAATCTTTCCCTTCCCACATCTATTTGGCCAAATCAAAACTACAATTGGGGTCCAGATTACATAAACTCTCCAAGGCTGGGTATGACCTCTCAATTTCCTGATTTTCTATAGTAACTTAACTCTCTGATTAAGTACCATTGTTCTACATCCTTGCTAGTGTTTTGACAGTTTAAGATACCACCCTCATTCCACTTGGTATTTCCCCACCTTTTATCTCCACCATCAAAGCACCCATTGGCCTTTGTAGTCAGTGTCATATATATCAATTAGTTGTATTCATGAGGGTCTTCTGGGAGAGCATAACCCCTAGTAAAATAGATGTAAAATATCTTCCTTTTGTATTTGAGATTAAGAAATACTTATTTTGTTAGCTTTTAAACTACCCAGATAGTGAAATGCCTGGAAAATTATTGAGTTATTCTTTGAATGGAAAGGTGAATGTATTGACATGAAGAAGAGAATTTTTAAATGGGCATTTATACACGTTTTAAGTTGAGGGTCATGCTTTTCCTCTGAAGTGTTTACACAATTGTTACTATTGGGAAAGAAAGGGAGTGGCGGCTGGTATTTATGTGACACTTTAGAGTATTTAAGGACAGTTGTGGTTATGGTCACAATTTAAACAAGGTTTATAGTAAATGAAGTTTTCCAAAGTGGTTAGAGAAGAGTTGGCAATTGAAATGGTCCAGTCGACTGATTTCTAAATTTATTTTTCAACAGTATTCTTTAAGGCTTGGAATTTGAGGCAATTCTTAATGAGGGTATGCTATGTTTAATTAAAATATTTGCCACAGCAGGATTTTATTATTTTTAGAATTAAAATAACTGCAAATAAATAATATAGGAGATATAATATGAAACTAAAAGGGTATGAATGATAACATTAAAAAGAACCTTCCTAATCAAATAGACATTGAATGCTGAATTTGACAGAGTGTGAATTTTTATGTCGGCTTGCTCTCTATATGCTTAGAAAAGGATCAGGGGATACAATGATCTGTTGGTCAGGTTAGACAGTTATGAAGCTAAATTACTATTAGAATAAATAGTTCTTTGAATAGAGGTGATTTATTTCTTTTGGAGAATCAGTGTTAGTTGATGAGTTGTATCTTGCTATTTTTACCAAAGGACAATTATGTTTTAATTGATTGAAGTATAGTTTATGGAGTTGTGTGCAAGTGAGACTTAATGAACCAGTGACTGTTAATGGATGGAGGTGATTACTGTGGTTACTTATTTCAAAGAAACATTCAATGAATATAACTCTTTTGTCATGTTGGTGAGTGGTTTTCAGGTAACCTATTTTTAGGTTTAAGTGTCATATCTCCTGTAAAATACCACAAAAGATGATTGTGAAATAATTTGCATTCCTGCAAGTGGTTATTATGAATGCCATTTTGAGTATCTAGATCAATTCTATAAGTTACAAAGTACGTATTTATTGACTAATATGTTCCAGGAACTGTGATATGCCATTGCACACATATTAATGCCATTAATTCTCAACTCTGTGTTTTGATTCCTATCATAAATACTTTAAAAAGTTAGAAAATAACAAGAAAGGACACTTTTGTTACTGTTATCAATGCTGTACAACATTGCTATGGTACTTTATCATTCATATTTTTGTTTGACCCTTGGATTAATCTAGTGGAATAGGCAGGACAGCAGTTTAATATATAAGGAAAAGTGAATTGGGAAGGCCCAAATCACCCAACATCTAAACTAAATGCAAAATAAAGATTTTTTGTTGTTCAATAATCCTCTCCTACTGATCTTACAGAAGTAGTTAGACCCAAATAAAGTAGGAGTAGAGTGCAAAATGATTTTTTATTCATCCTTACCATGTATAAAACTTCCATCTAGATTGGGATTTATTTTGTTTTGAGAGAGAGAATGTGAAATTGGATCAAAATGGGTAGAAGTCTGTAAACAACACACCACATATAAAATGCTGCTTTTGCCAGTCATGTTTCCGCAGGTTCTTACCACCTGTAGTAACTTTTGCCAGACCTATGCAGTTTAACAAGGTTTTATTAACAAGGGAAATTAACCAGGAAAATGTAAAGTCCTTAATACCACAAGTGACCAGCTTTTTTTAAACCCCAGTATCATTTAGTCTGAAAGTCCCAAGCATGTCCAAGAAGGTGCCCCTCCAAACTTGAGGCAACCTGCAAAGTCCAGTCCTTCTCCAGCACCTTTTCTTTGCTTTTTCTCTCTCCAGTGTTCTGAGCTGCTCTGCTTCTCCAAGGTTTTTCAAACTTCTTCCACAGATGCTGATCCCAAATCAGCTTTTCAAATCTGCCGCCTTGCTGTGGCTTCACATGCTTCCTTTACCAAGCCCACTTTTGGTGGCATCTGGCCAAATCCACCAGGCCTGCCCTCAGCAGCCCCTGGTCACCCCCAGCTCACCATTCTGGCATCCAACTCCACACCAGCTACTCCCTTGCTGGCCACTCTCCCACCATGGCTCTTAGCCACCACCAGCTCATTCTTCCAGGGGGCTTCCCCTGGCCAGACCACATGGGCCTGCTCTCTCAGTCCATCATTCTTGTTTCTTTTTCCTCTTTCTCTTCACCACTCCTCCCTTTTATCTCACATTTTCTCTCATGGTTCTTTCAGACTCTGCCCACCAGGGCATTTTGGTGACCATACAATTGGTGACCATAACTGCATCATGACCCTGTATCATTTTCAGGTATTTGTCACTGTCCTCCATCAAAAGTGCAAGTCAGGTCACTGCTTGAACTGTGTGATTTGAGCCTGTCCTTAAGTAGGACACAGGATGCTGGGTATCATCTGGAGAAGATGCAGATTTCAAATTTGTGAAAGAGTCTTGAATCTCTATCACATCTGAGAAGATTAGAGTCACTGGAAATATTTGGCCCAAGGAATGAAAATTTTGCTGGAAAGAATCAGAATCATGTAAATGTTGTAGATTCATTCTCCAAGTCCTGCAGGAAGATTCAGAGCAGATGGACAAAAGTACAGGGAATAAGTTTTCATTTTAACCCATAAAGCAACTTAAATATTGAAGCTGTTCAGATGTGAATGAAGCTTTCTTGTAAGATGTCAGAGAAGACTCAACCTCATCAACACCAGCAACTCTATCAAGAAATAATTTCATTGGATGCAATTATTATTAAACCAATTTTAACTGTATAATGTAAAACTTTGTTTTCCCTTAATGAGAAACTGAGGTTCAGAGGGGCAAAAAGTAATATCCTCATATGTACAGTTAACAACTAGAATTTTTTGTAGCATTTGTAAGGTTGGCCTAGTTAATACTTTCAACAGCAAAATGGTGCGTTTTATGAAACACTGTTTCTCTTGAATGGTTCATGAAGAATCAGTGAAAAATCACTCAAATTCTGATAATTAGATAGAACACTAATGAAAATGAATGTCTAATCCCTTTGTAAAACAAAGGTACAAATTGGCATGGGTACATAAGTTATTAAAATAAAAACTTAATTTCTATCTGTCTCATCCCCAAAACCTGAAGCAAGATAATATACAGATTTAACAGGAGTTATTTGTGAATCATGGGTCTATTTTTTAAGCAGGAGAGATGCTCAATCAGTGAATTAGTAGATAAATGACTGACAGGAAAAATGCATAGTTGGAAACTATTATAAGAGAGAAACTAGAAAAACTCAAGGACACAGATTTAGTATTTGGTTTTTGATAGTTCTTCACACATACAAGCAAAAGAACAAGAGTATGATCCCTGGACAAGTCTGAGATCCCAGGGATTTTGATTTTTGTCCCTACCAAGACTTGGTAGAATCTCTAATCATCGTTTTGTAATTATGTTTGTGAATCATTCTGGCCTAGCACCCACACTCTACTCAAGTACATTTCCATCTCCTTATTCTCTCTGTATAATAAGAGAACCTAGTAGGTAACGTTGGAGCAATGACTTTAGAGATTTTCATAGTAAGGTCCATATAGGTTAGCAAAAATTGTAAGTTAGTCTTGAACAATAGAAACATAAGGCTATCAGTGTTTCTCAGGTGTTTGATGGCTAGCATGTGAAGACTGTTCATGGAAAAAATAGGTTCAACTGATTCAAAAATATCTATGTGTCTTAAACAAAACAGTTTTATTTTTCTATAAAATTGGAGGAGAGGAATTCTATTGGGTTAGCAGAGATCCAGATTTAATTTTATGGTGATAAGATGGTGGCTATACCATCTCTACGCTGTTGTCATTATCCTGAGAATTTCCCTGTCTCCCTTCCACATCTGCTTTCTAGGTAGCAGGATGAGGGAGTGAGAAGGGGAATGATCTTCCTTTCCATGTTAGGTTGCAGGCATTCACTGCATTCTATTCACCAAAACTTGGTCACTTTCTCTATCTAGTTGCAAGGGGAAATGAACTGTAGTCTTTATTTTGTGTGGTCATATGATCTATACAAACATTTAATGGTTATGAGAGGACAGAATAGATTAACCAGGTTTCTCTATGGAAACCAGGAAACCATGCATATGCATTGTCTTTCTCTGTGTCTTTTTTTTCAGTACTGTAATTTCCAATAAACCACACTCTAGTCATTTTCTAAAAAGTACATGTTAATGTTCTCTCTAAGCAGACATTCAGAATGTTTCATTTGGCCAGCTTGTTAAAGGCAGCCTTTGGGCCTGACCATATGGGTGTATTTAGCTGTGGTGTGCCAGCCATTTTAGTAAAGGGAATGTCTGGGAAGACCAGGATGTTACAGAGGCCAGCATTGATGAAACTGATGAATACTCATTTTGCAGTTTAGATTAAAGGCAGTGATCTTGTTGGGGGTGACAGGTAGGGGAAATCTGATGTTTTAATCAGGGAAATGATGAATTATAAATTTTAAATAATGCTTTCAAATAAAGAGAACAGATTTTCCTGATATAATTAGGAAATTTTATGGTAGTTGAAAATGTCAAGACACATCAGTGAAAGGAAACAAAGGGACTATATAAATATATTGGGGGGAAGTATGCAGTGTTAACTAGGAAAAACCTTATAGTCATGGAAATAATAAAATTATGGCATAATAAGTAGTTCTAAAAGAGTCAAAAGTTGGCAAGAATTCTGTATGATACAGAAACTAGTAGAGATCACTACTAGTTGATGAAGAGCTATGCTATTCCATACATTCATAAATTTTATGTTCTCTTATTTTATACTTAGAAATAAAACTATCTGTATTCTGAACAACCATCCATTTTGACTGTAGTCAGCCCTTGGCAGTTCTATTCAACAGCATTATTGGGAGTTGCATTTCATGATGATATTATCAAAGACTTGGGAATCTTAAGCCCTTCTTGACTCTGTCCTATCTAACTCTGAGTACTTAGGAAGAGTGCTTTTTGTGCCTGTGAAAACACCTGAAAAAATAAAACCCTTTGATTTTTAAGTGACTTCTTCCAAATATTTTGCTGCAGATGACATTTTATTAAACTTGGCTTCACTAAAAAGAACCTTTGTAAATACACAAAGATGGTTTTCATTCTGTTTACATCCATCTGTATATGTTGCGCATATGTGTGTAAAAACCAGGCAAGGCAGAAATTGGCAAATTGTTTCGTAATCTTTGCGCACATACTTTGCTTAATATATATATGAGCATTATGGTTTTCCACATTGTCTAGTGTGTTGGTTTCATTTGAATTTTAAGAAACAAGTTTATTTTGACACTGGGAGAAAACTAGCAAGGTATATCTTCAGAGTCCAAAGAACTAGGTTAAGAGTTGTTTTGGTACCCAAATAAATAAGACATTAACTAGATAATTTATAATGAAATTTTCAAATAATATCTAATTATGATTTTGTAAATATAATTTTCTTATTTTCCCTTAAATTATGACAGAAATGATTTATTCCAGCTTTGCTTCTCTCCAGCTTCATGTATGTGTATAATTTATTTTTTTCCGACTCTATTAGGAATGCATGCTTATTATCAGTATTTTAATATTTATATTTTTTGATCAAACTTTTATGATAGAGTCAAAGTGGTTTGAGTAAAGTGTATTGATCAACATGCAAAAAGAATAGAGGTAAGTGAGAGTTCATTGTGAATTTTAATCTATTTCTGGAAGCAGTCAACTAGAAAAAAAGCAGCAGACAGAAAATTCCTAGATTTTGACCAGTATCTTTAAATTTAAGAACATCATTTCCCTTGGGGAACAATGCAACTGACTTACTGTAAAGTCACATTAAAAAAATTAAAAAAATAAACAAAATCAAAAATATCCTGAAAAATTACCTCAACAGAAAACTTTCACAAACATTTCAACTTACAAGAATTAACTCTGAGCACTACCATTTAATTAAGTCAACTTCTCTGTAAAAATGAGCTAACATAGTATGATATAATTTAGTGGTATTGTCAATTGAAATTTTGAGTTTTATCTGGTTAGAATTTGAAAATGAGTGAGAGTCAGAGCAAGTGAGAACAAACATTGGGAAACCCTACCCTCATTTCTGTAAGTTTAGGTTCTTCAGGGATTGAAAAAAGGACTTTCTTTCAAAAGAGATTCTGATATTAGCCAACATGCTTTAGGGAGGAAGACTTTTGTATACTAAACTCAGATTACTAAATCAACCATTGCAACACTACATCAGGAAGCAGTAAAAAGAGGGAAAAATTAAAATCATTGTGATGTATAAACCAAACCTTAGAATTAAGCATTTTGCTTGTACAAAGGGACACCTGTGCTGGATGTTTACTGCAGCACTATTTATAATTGCAAGGACATGGAAGAAACCGAAATGTCCCAAAACAGATGACTGGATGAAAAAGATGTGGTATATATACACAATGGAATATTACTCATCAATTAAAAATGACTAATTGGATGATTTTATAATAACATGGATGGACCTAGAAGAAATCATATTAGCAGAAACAAGTCAAAAAGAAAAGGACAGAAATCAAATGGTTTCACTATTATATGGGACATAGGAAAAATAAACAAAAAGCCATGAGGAAAATTCAAAACAAGCTAACAATCAAATTGAAGTACACAACTTGAGGGGGGGATGGAGCAGGTGGAAACGGTCAGGGAGGTTGGGGGGGTGAACCCCGGGGATGTGAAATGTGTTCTTTTGCAGGAAGAACATTCCTCCTGACTAGACAGAAATCAGCCAAGCTCAACAAACTTTTTTTTCTTCTATCACAAATCTCAAAACTTCAATGCCCATGCCTACATGTCATGTCATTGGCATGAAATGCTTTTTTTTTTTTTGGGGGGGGGAGGGTTACAGTTGCCTCATTTTACCTTTCCCCCTTTAAGATTAAACTCTTGAATTTTGAAGAAAAAATCTTTGAATCAAAGGTATTGATTGTTTACCAAAACCCTCCTGATGCTGGATATGAAGGAAAAATAGGCTAGAACCATTAGAAAGACAATGTGACCAATCAGCCAGAATATGGGAAGTGACCAATCTCATTCAGACATTGTAGAAAACTTTCCTGCATCATAAAGAACTCCATTTCATACTTACTGAAAATGAATGCACCGTAAATGAGAAGGAGAATATATATTTAGACTTACAGGTTTCCCTCACAGTGTTAGTCACACAGAAGATAGATGAGCCACTGGAGACATATACTGATGGATTAGATACTGTTGTTCTCAGTTTCACAGCTGAGTCTGGTGATTGGGTCACTTACTCTTTTCAAAGTTGTTCTAAGCCCTGCTAGGTTTACTTCAGTAGGCCATTGATGTTCTGGAAGCATGGGTGCTGAGACAATGACTGCTATGAGAAGTCCTCCTGAAGGCTTGGGGAGAAACCTGCTGTGGGCCTCACCCAGACTCCTAAAACAGACCAGTGTGAGAGTTAGTTTAGGCCTAGTCCCTGACTGAGATGCTGCACTGAGGCTTTCCCTCTTGATCTTTCCCTGATGAAATCGTTTGGGATTAGATCACAGGGCATGGAATGGAACAGGGCAGGCTGTATAGGCACTTGTATTTAAAATTCCTTTAGAGAAGTCTGGTTTTAACTCCTTTTTACTTTTCCAGTACAAATATTATTTTATTAATGCTTTTTTTTTTTTTTGAGACTATGTCTTGCTATTTTTGTCCATGGGACCCCAGGCTCTTGTTGCCTGGGGTACCACAGACTCAAGCAATCCCCAGCCTCAGCTTCCCAGGTAGCTGGGATTACAGGCACATACCACCATGCTCAGCTATTTTTTTGGAACTAGGTCTTGCTACAGGCCCCAGGTGGGACTCGAACCGTTATCCCTTGCCCTGGCCGCTTCATAGGCTGAAGCTTACAGGCACGAGCCACCGTGCCTAGTTGGTTACTCACGCTTTTTTATATTTTACATTTATATACTGTTTTATAATAGTTTTCACATACATCTTTTCTTTTAATAACACTCATAATTTTGTGACAAATCTGATACCTTTTCTAGACTAGAGATCATAGATCCTAAGTTTTTCCAAGAAAGGAAATTTGTGTGTTTGGTGATGTATCATGTCCACACAACCAACCTTGCTGTACATGCTCTGTGATCATCTTTTGACTGAATAAAACATGAGGATTTTGCCAGGGTCCCACAGCTTATAAGAACTAAATTGACCATTATCACTGAGCAGTCATCCACAGATGAACTTCTGCTCAAACATATGCAAAGAAGAGAAAATTATTGCCCTATCCCAAATAGCTGTGATAACATTCCTTTTAATTTAATTGTGTTCTGTTTGATTTTTTAAATTTATTATCTGTTTACTTTGCCTATACATATCCTGAGTGCCCTCTTTTCTACTCAAAGTGGTCCCGATAGCAATTATTCTGCTTAGCTTTTAGGAGCAGGACATGACTCAGGGTCTTTCCTAACATCTCTTGACCCATCTGTGCTGATTAGTCCAAGAAGTGACCACCTTGGAGTCAAGCAGACCAGTCACAGTTCTTTATTTTATTTTTAAAATTTTAAAAATTATTTTTATTAGTCATTTCATTGTTGACATATTTATGTATATATGTATAGATAAATATAAGTATATGACATCATTGCATTTCCTGGGCTTCTCCCTCTACCTTGTCACCCATGAAACTTCATCTTGGTCTTATGTTCCTCCCTTACTGATTTCTCCCTCCCACCTCCTCATTCCACTCATATTTATCAGTTTTGATTGCAGGATAATATTCTATTGTGTAGATATACTGCATTTTCTTCAACCATTCACCAGTTTTGGGGAATTTGGGTTATTTCCATTTACTGGCCATTGTAATTAGTGCTGTGATAGGCTTCTGAGACAGGTGTCTTTTTGAATTAGTGTTTTGGTGTCCTTTGGGTAGATTTCCAGAAGTGGGATTGTTGGATCAAATGGTAGTTCCATTTTCAGGGGTTTGAATGCCCTCCACACGGCTTTCCATAGTGGCTGGACTAATTTGCTAAAACTTCCAAAAATTCAAAAAAGAAGGAAAACTACAAAACACATTCTATGAAGTAAACATTAGACTAATATCAAAACCAAACAGAGATAGCACAAAGAAATAAAACTGGAGGCCAATACCCCTTAGGAATACAGATGCAAAAATTTTAAATAAAATCTTGGCAAACCAAATTCAACAATACATATAAAGAATTATTTCCCATGACCAAATAGATTTTATCCCAGGGGCACAGGGATGGTTCAACATCTGAAAATCAATCAACATAATCCATCATATCAACAAGGAGAAAGCCAAAAGCCATATGATCATATAAATAGATACAGAAAAAGTATTCAATAAAGTTCAGAGTCCATTTATGATTAAAGCTCTTGAAAAAATCAGAGTAAAAGTAACATATCTCAACACAGATCTTTATTATAACTCACAAGTGGAACAGGAGAAACAGGCCTACTTTCTTTGGGAGTTCAAGTGCTGGCAAATTTTGTGTGTTCAGCAGTCTTAGCTCTCCTGTATCAAAAACCCTCCTGCAAAAGAAACCAAACACAAAAGGGAGTAAAGTTCAGAAATGGAAAGCATAAAGCTTTATTTTAAACCTCAGTAAGCACTGTGTCCGGAGCTTGCTCCATTCTTGGTTATCAAGAGTGTGTGGGTCAATGTCATTTTTCCTTATTTTTATTTATTTTTTTGTTTTCCTATTTGTGGGCAAATGAGATCTGACAAACATGGCAGCCTATCCCCATAAGGACACAGTTTTGAGTTCTTGAACATTTATGATCCAGTGGAGCCCTGAAGTCATTTTTGGACATATAGAACAGGTCTGACACTTCTCTCGTGTAATGATATAACTAACATTTAGGGAAAATGCACTTTATTCCAACATTTCCCCTAATCTTCTCTTATCTGAATTTGTTATTGTAATTTTCCACTTTCCCTCATATAATATAGCTTTTCTTACCTTTTTAGTTGCTTTTCTTTAAGTATATCTTCATTTGGCCATAGTTGTGTTAGCATAATGGGAAATTAAATACACTGATCAGAGAAACACAGATAAAGGTGATAATTTTCATTTGTTCATAGGTTGTGTTATTTCATATTTCTTGAAGGTCTATATCATTGGTCTATTTTTTATTATCATAGTACATAATTGACTTTTAATGGATGAATCAACAAATAAAATGTCAAAGTTTAATGCATTTGCTTATACTGAAGCGTATCTATGATTTTCAATAATTTTTCTTATCAGCTGATTTTACAATAATTTCATATTAATGTCCATTTAATTAGATATGTCCCATCTTTCTACACATTGATACATAGTTTTAGTTGATCAGAAAGTCTACTCATTATTTCTGTTGATTTTATATTATTTCAAAAATATAAGGATTGTTGACCTTCTTTTATTTGTTTCTTTTGTGATGTTATCAAAGAAATTCAAAATCTTCTATGACATATGCTATCTACAATTCCAAGATAGTATTTAATATTTGATATGGATATAAGATCTAATAGATTTATTTACGAATTTTTTTCGCTTTTTTTAATCTTTTATTTTTTACAATAAAAAAGTGTCCTTTTTCATTCAGTTCTTGTTGGAGAAACTAAGGAAAAAAAACAAAGAATAGCTTGTTTTACATGCCCAATATTTTGTAAAAGCTCATTTTGTATCTTTCCTCATATTAAGTGAAAGAGGAGACCAACAAGCACATCATAAATAAACAATTAATGCTGGAACGGGAACTAATTTCAAACCTGCCCTTTTCTCAGGAAATAAGAAAGACTTGAATCAGTATCCCAGAGAAATTGTTTTCTGTCTCCTCTTAGAAGGATAAAATAAAAATCGAGAAAGAATTCAAGTAATGAAATACCCATGCTGCTTAGTTATCTGTTTTTCATACAAAACCATGCTTGGCTTAAATTATACTTTTAATTTCCATGTTTTAGCCATTATCATTCTGAATTTTAAAAGAAGAGAGTGATAAAAAAGTTAAAGGGAAGGCCATTGTCAGGTGTATGTATGTGCATAAAGAAAGGGTACATGG